>PVHX01003634.1:0-107460 GCA_004024805.1 Geosciurus inauris | reverse complement strand
TGCTGGGGGTGTGGCTCAGTGGTAGAGCGCCTGCCTTGAACACGTGAGGCACTGGGTTCGATCCTCAGCACCACATGCAAAATACATAAATAAATAAAATAAAGGTTTGGAAAAAATATTTAAAAAAAAGAAATAAAATAAAAAGGAAGTTGGGGCAGGGATGTCCTCTCCCCATTTCTGATTTTCCCATCAAGAGGAGGGGACTCCACAACGAGCATGACCAACTTGCCCCAATCTGCCTCAGATGGTCCCATTGCAGAGCTGAATGTTCTGTATCCTCAGAACTTTCTCCATAGTGATTGAAAAATGGTTTGTCCCCCAAAATCATGCAGGAGTTTAGTCCCCAAGAACTTATGTTAATGGTGTTAACAGAGTACAAATTTAATCCAACAATGGTGTTTAGAGGTGGTGTCTTTGGAAAATGATGAGATTTAGATAAGGCCATCAGAGTGAAGACCTCATGACTGAAAATGGTGATCTTATGAGGAGAGGGACAGAAACCAGATCCGCAGGCATAGACACATTGTCTCCCTGTCTTTTTTTTTTTTTTTTTTTTTTTTATTTTTTTTCAGTTGTAGATGGACACAATATCTTTAATTTATTTATTTTTATGTGGTGCTGAGGATCGAACCCAGTGCCTCACACATGTGAGGCTAGCGCTCTACCACTGAGCCACAATCCCAGCCCCTCCCTATCTTGTCTTGTGATGCCAAGTACCATAGCAGCTGCAAGGCCATCACCAGAACTGATCTGGTGCCAACATCATGTCTTCAAACCTTCAAAATGGTGTACAAAATAAACCTTTTTTCTTTCTAGTTAACCTAACTCAAGGATTTTGTTATAGTAATAAAAACTGACTAATATACCCTATTTCCTGAGCAAGCCAGGAGACCAATCACCCTATCTATATGGGCAAAACTCCAGGCCCTGCTCCAGGTTCCCATTCATTTCTTTTCTAAGATGTATTGATTTAGGGATTGGAAAAAAACTAGACCATGAGCAGTACATATCTTCCTTTAACTTCTGAAAGTCACTAGCTCTTAGTCTTTCTGATCCTCTCCCACCACAGTGATTTAGGGAAGTACCCACCTAGGGAGGTCTGAGATGGCCTTAGGACTGGTGAGTAGAGGGACATTAGGAATCCCATGGTTCATGCACATTCTCTAACCTTCACCTTGTAATGAATGCCTTATTTTGGTTTCTATCTGCTGGATCCTTTGTTTCATCTTTTTTTTTAATTGAGGAAAACAGGTTTAATTTTGAGGGGTCACATCTGATCCTGTCAAAACTCAGAAGAGCTTTAACAAGTATTGAGTATGTAATTTTTTAAAAAAATATAAGAGTGTGAAAGCAAGGAAAACCTATAATTAAATGAGAGTAGCATATAATGGGGGAGAGGGTATTTGGAGTTAAAATGTTCTGAGCCCATACTGAAGTTGGTATATGTCATTCTGATGTGATTTAATTGTCTAACTGGGGACACAGCATAAAACTATATCCTAGCAGGTGGTAGTGGGTTTTCATGAGGGAGGGGATATCCCTGCTGGCAAACATCCTGAGGAGTTGACTGAGAATCAGAACAGAATGATACAGAAAGTATGCTCCAGACTAAGAGGGGAGGCAGGGGAGGTTCTTCTCTCAGGGTCTGGGAGGAGTTATGTCTTAGACACCGGGGTATGGCATTCAAAGCATAGTCTCTGCTACAAGATGGATTTCACCCTGCCATTGGCACCAGGCTGGTAATGAGTCTGAGAAGCTCCTTGTCAAGCCACATCTACCAGGAAGTTACTCTCTGGAATTTGCTTCTCATATATTACCCTTGAACTCTCAATAGTCTTGCCATACATTGCCTAGTTTTCTATGTTATGAGGAATTAAGGAAAAACCTGGCACAGCAATCAAAGGGCAGGACCTTCTCCTGAGACAATAGCCCTGGCAGTGTTGGTCAGCAGGCAGAATACCCAGAAGTTACCCAGCAGTGACCACTGTCAGTAGCACAACTGCCCACAAGGCAGTCAAAGAGATGGATATTATGCTGGAGACTGTTCAGAAATACCTGGGACAATGTATGAGAAAGATTCTTCCAGGAATTAAATTACAATGCTAAAGTCCTATCATTATACAACTACTATTAAAAATACAATGATTTGTAATCATCCTGGGGAGGCCTATATGGAATGGATGGATGGATGATGGATGAATGATGGATAGATGAATGGATGGATGGATGGATGGATGATGGATGCAGTGTGGGAGGAAGTAAAAGATGAATTAATTGATTTTACTTTCTCAATTTTTTGAGAAAATGATGTTAGTCCTGGTATTATTTATTATTCCTCTAACAAGTCAACACATTGGTTGACATGTCACCATCTGACAAGAAATGCCTGGGTTGGTTAATTAAAGAAAAAGAACTCTTCCTCCCATGATCAAAACCTACTACCCTTTCATCTAATGAGAACTTGGACTCCTAAATGGTCTTATTATTGTAGTTGTTGCTCCTTCTCTTTCAAAAGTATTTTCAGTTGGATCTTCTCATCTTACACCCTATCTATCATGCAATTCACTGACATATTACTTTATAATTCCTAAATAAAGTCCTGTCAAAGCTACCATAATTAATATGCTTTTATTTTCTCTGACAGGACAAAAAAATATATATCATTTTCACTTCCTAAAGATACTCAAGTCAAGGAAACCCTGTACTGTCTGAAAGCTCAAATGTTTACTATGTACCTACCACACAGAAGACACTGTGCCAGGATGAGGGTGAAACAGAATGAACAGAGTCTCATCTATGCAGACCAAGGATTTAAGAAACTTGGGATATAATAAAATGTTACAACCTCCTTAAAAGAGATGAAAACAAAGCATATTGTTATTAGAAAATAGTCATAGCCTTTTTGAGTACCGGTTATGAATAAGCCTCACCTGTAAATTCCTTGAGGATTTGGGAAGGGGCAGGTACAGGGAGGGGGTCTTTGGGGTGGAGGGACACTCAATCCAGTGCAATTTAGATTTGGATTTTAATATTTGTGTTAGTCAACTTTCATTGCTATGATAAAATACTTGAGGTAAACAACGTTTAAAAAGGATTTAATTCAGTTCACAGATTCAGGGATCCATGGTTGCTTGGCCCTGTTGTCTTTGGGCCTGTGGTGAATCAGAAGATCATGGTGCAGAGTGTATGGTAAAGGAGGCCTGTTCACTTCACAGCAGCCAGGAAGCAAACAGACGAAGTAAGGGGCCAGGGTCCCAATATCCCTTTCAAGAACATGCCAGTGACAACCTAACTTCCTCCCACTAGGCCCAGCTGCTAAGTTCTACCCCTCCCAATAGCACCACAGGCTGAGAACCAATTCTTGAACACATAGGCCTTCGGGGGACAATTAATGTCCCAACATAACAACATTAATTTTATCTTCCCATCTGCACCCAGAGGGAAGTGAAGCCTGGGACAGGAGACACAACAAGCAGCTGAGTCAACACAGATTATTTGCACAGAAATGACACAGCCAGTTTCCTTTTCAGTTAACAGCTTATGCACAAAGAAGGGAGAAATCAAAGCCATCCAAGGGACTGAGAAGTATCTAAAGACTTTAGTAGATTGGAATGGGATCTGCAGGCAGAGAAGGCATCAAAGATTCCTAGACTGGAGAATCAGCATGAGCATGTGGATGCACTATGGGAACATGAGGCCATTCTCCAGAAATGTGGCAGCCAGGAGCCTGGAGCAAGCCGTGGGAGGCGAGAGCAAGAGAAGAGCCAAAGAAAAGAAGGGCAGAAACCAGGAGATAAAACCCTCTGAATAATGAACTTTGAAAAGATCCAGCAGAGAAGAACCATTCAGAATGAGCATATTAAGGTTCCAGTGAACCATTTTTAAAGTTTTTGTTATTATAAATATATATACAAATATATGTTGAGGTTCACAGCTGTGGCAAACAGAAAGAAAGAAAGAAAGAAAGAGAGAGAGAGAAAATAAAGAAAAGAAAGGGAGGGAGGGAAGGAAGGAAGGAAGGAAGGAAGGAAGGAAGGAAGGAAGAGAAAGGAGGGAAGGAGGGAGGAAAAAGAAGAAAAGAAAAGAAAGAAAAACAGTGCCCAAAGGCCCAAACAAAGCAAAGGCTTATGGACTTCATTAAGAAGTACCAGTAGGCAGGATAATAATGGTGTCCAAGAAATTTCCAGGCACATTTGGCACATGCCAGCAGCTTGGGAGGCTGAGGCAGGAGGATCATGGGTTCAAGCAAGCCTCAGCATCTTAGCAAGACTATAAGCAACAGTGAGACCCTGTTTCAAAATAAAAGATAAAGAGAGCTAGGGATGTGGTTCAGTGGTTAAGCACCCTAGTACCAGGAAGGAAGGAAGAAAGGAAGGAAGGAAGGAAGGAAGGAAGGAAGGAAGGAAGGAAGGAAGGAAGGAAGGAAGGGACGGAGGGAGGGAGGGAAAAAAAGCAAGCAAGCATTGCCATTCACAGGCATCCAGATAGAAGTATTTACATTTATCTTCCCATTAATTTATTTGACAGCATCAATCACAATAAATCATGAGGTATAAATACATTAAGAACCCTGACCAAGGGGCTGGGGTTGTGGCTCAGTGGTAGAGTGCTTGCCTTCCATGCATGAGGCACTGGGTTTGATCCTCAACACCACATAAAAATAAATAAATAAAATAAATATATTGTGTCCATCTACAGCTAAAATATATATATATATATATTTTTTTTTTTTTAAAAAACCCTGACCAAGACACGAGCTATAAATCTACAAGTGCTTCTATCAAATTGGGACTTAGTATTTCCAGAAATGACAGGCACATCAAGAGAGAAGGTATCATGTCAACTTAGGCAGGGCATGACACAACCTCTGAGGAGCAGAGGACACATGGCTTTTCATAGTCATGCTCCAGAGTGACAGCTTTTTCTTTGCTTTGGGACTTGTAGCCACCTTTACTTGGTGAAATCAATGAAGTGACTGGTGATGCCCAGGGACTGCTGCAGTCAGTGAGGCACATGGGCAGACACGAGCATGCTGTGGAGACATGTGGGGCTCAGGCTCCTGTCACTCACACAGTCAGACTTTCAACAGAGCAAGTCCAAGTGCGTGATGCTCTCTGAGCTTCCAGGAAAACAGGTGCTCAGAAGTGGCACGGCACAGCCCTTGTCAACCTCCCCTCCAGACTTGAGAGTGGAAAAAGATTCTCAACAATGTCTTAATCTGTCTGGGCTGCTATAACAAAAGCACCACAGACTGGGCAACTTAAATGACATTTATTCTCACAGTTCTGGAGGCTGGAGGTCCAAGATGCAGGTGCCAGCAGACCTAGTGTCTGATGAGGGCCACTTCCTGGTTCATAGCCAGCACCTTCAGGGGGCTGAGAATAGAGAGAGCTCTGGTCTCTTCCTCTTCTGGTTCAGGTACAATGCCATCATCAGGGCTCTTATTCCCATGACTTCATATAAACCTAAACCCCTACTAAGGGCCAGACTCCAAACGCCATCACATTGGGGGTTAAGTATTTGACATATGCATGTTGGGAGGACATAAACACATAGTGTATGGCAGACAGGGACCAGCTCCTCATAATGAGCACTGGGAAATATTCTACACTTACATTCATCACAGTGTCAGCTTGACAGTTACAAACCCAGCTACATAAGGACAGCCTCTATCTCAGAAAGGTAGTGTTTCATGTGTACCATCTTGGGTTGTGGTGGGTAGAGAGCACAAGTGCCTAGAAAAAGTATGACGTTTGAGCTCACACTCTCAAACACCATTGGAGAACATAACAGCAAGTTTGCATTTTCCCCAAATGAAGCTTTCAATCAGTAAATGGTTTTCAAAGTCATGAACACGAAACTGAGAATCAACAAAGTAGTAATTAACGAGCACTGGCTTCTTGAATAATTTATCAAATTAATAATAATGCCATTTCTCTACTCTGCACGTGTTGAAGTAGCACCTTTCAAGTTAATCAAAGCTTTTTGTGGGTATTCACTAACAGAGTAAATTTTTTTTTACTGTAATTGTTAGTAATGAGGAAAGTTATGGCTTGCGTTTATGTTATGTAATGTGTCAAACACCTTTAATACATACATGCTATTATAATCTGGATTCTTTAAAAAGATCTCATGGGTCTTGTTAACCATAGGAGTCTTTTACAATTAATTGTTTAGAGGATTGATTACAAATGGCTGAAAGAGGCACAGTGCTGTCACCTCTCTCTGCTGTAAAAGAACAATACCAGACTCTGGTGCCCTATCATCTTCACAGTCTGCCACTTACCCTCTTGGTGACATCAGCTTTACTCTGCCCTTCATTCAGAGGAACATAAAGGGCCTGGTTAGTAGCATAGTAATGTGGGGTTCTCACAGCTTCTCTAAGTTACTCAGATTGCATCACCACCAAGCTCCAGCTCCCAGCTGCCTTGTACAAGATCCCAGGAGTGCCTCTCCCCATCTCCCTCTGCAGCTACTGCAGTCCTCTGTCCTCTTCTCCCTAAGAATGAAACTCACCTTCTCCCCCATCAGGTGGCAGCAGAGTGACTCCTGGCACACTTCCCCCCTCAGAAAGCCTGCTGTGGTCCCTAACACTGGAGGACTTGCGCTGGAGCCTGAGGAAGCCCCACTCCATTCCACCAAGGAAGAGGAAGAAGCATCGGCTCCCCAGACCACACGCTGCTTCCTCCAGCTCCAACAAGGGTCTCTGCTATGAGCACTTTCCTTCCTAACATTCTTTTTTTTCTAGATTCCTATCTCACAATTTTTTCTCTGACCTGTAGTGCCCTGAAAATCTGGCTTGAGAAACAAGAGCAGTGACTAAGCCCTTTCCTTTTCCATCCCTGGTTCCTTAGTCGGGATCCCTGAGAGTAGGATGTTTCTCCTGACCCAACCACACCTCGTCACCTGTGTTCAAGGGTAGCCATGATGGATTACAATAGTGAAAACTGTCAGCTCTGTGCATAAGTGTTTGTCTTAGTCCACTGTAGTAACAGAATACCACAGACACGGTGGCTTTCATAATTACTTTTCACAGGTCTCAAAAATGAAAGTCCAAGATCAAGATCCCAGTGCATCTGATGAGGGCCCACTTTCTGATTCATAGTTAGCCTTTTTCTGTTATAGTCTCACTTGTCAGAAAGAAAGTGACAGGAAGCTTTCCAGTCTCTTCTTCTAAGGACACTAATTCTACTCATAAGTGCTTCGCCCTCATACGTTACTAATTACCTACCAAAGGCCTTGGCTCTTAATACCTTGGGCGTTAGAAGGTCAACATATGGATTTTGTGAGGACACTCATCCAAGTGCTCACATCTAAACACTTTGCATCTACAAACTTCTTCGATCCTCTCAACTCCTATCAATCTCCACTTTACAGACTGAAGCATGGAGAGGTTAACTTTACCTAAGTTACAAAACTGGAAGGGGACACAGGGATCAGCACAGAGGGAGTCTGCCTGCTGGATCGTGTGCTCATCTCCGCAGAACTCTACTCACAGCACTGAGTGAGGGGGATCCCATGCATTCTGTTCCCACAGGTTCAAGGATCTAATGCAAATTGAACTTTATGGGGCCCAAACCTGTAGTAGTTAAGTACCTAGGCCCTCTCTCCGTGTTCCTATCTACAGAAGATAGTAAAACGAATTCTGATGCCTGCAATGTACGTCCACACCTACTCAAGGCTGTCTTGCTCTGCTTGGAGTAGGAATCCAGTTGGTGATCCGTGGATGCTGTGGCCTTATTTTCCTCCCTCCTTTCTTCCCTCAGAAATGTGGCTACACCATCTATGTTCTCAAACACCAGCTCCTCGAGCTTTTGTTGGTTCCTACCATGGACCGTTCTGCTAAGAACACCAAAGAGGTGGGACCTCAGGCAGAGGAGCTCTCATCTGGAGAAGGAGTCCTCCTAAGGAGCCTGAAGCCCAGATGTGCTTGTCTGCGAGGCTACTCAGTGTCACTTGGCCTCTCTGCTCAGTGTCAGGAGGCCCCGTGAAGACTCCACCAGGGACAACACAGCCATTTCCTGCCTCTGTTCCTATTCCTGGGCTGACACCCATGGAGGATGGAGGACAGACACCCAAGATGGAAGAAGGTGCCTCTGTTTTGTATCCATTCCCAGGTGGACTCAAGAGTCCTGCCCTTGCCGCACAGACCCCAGTGAAGGTACCTCTCAGTTTTGCCCTGGAGCCCGCTTCTCTTTCCTTCCCTTCCAGTTCTCAGGAGGAAGGAGTGCTCCTGGGTGAGCTGCTGGGGCTGAGGAAGAGATGACAAGAACGGTGAGGACCAGGCTGTGCTCAGGTAGCAACAGCTCTCTCCACACAAACCAGCAACAGCCGATCTCCTGGTACCAGCAGGCCCTCTCTGCTCCTTTTCTAGTCCCACTTTTCTGTCAGCTGAATTATTACCCAGGGAACTTCTGGCCCTTCATGCAGACAGGTTTCTAGTGGTCTGTCCTACTAGACCAAAGAAATGGATCCCTTTTGGATGAAGCTAGGGACACCCCTACCCCCAACCCTATGCTTACAGTATTCATAAATAAGTAACAATAGTTGGAGTGCAAAACAATTGGAAGTGTTTGAAAATTACACAGTGGTAATGTTTGCACAGCACTGAATATACTGGGATTCACTGCATTGTATACTTTCAAGTGGTTAAGATAGTGAATTTTATGATATACAAATTTCACCTCATAAAGAAAAAGCCAATTGAATGGAATCTTTGAAAGGGTATTATTTGACCTGAAATCACCACCATATGTGCATAATGTGACAAGTCATGTTCAAAAGGAAATCACCTATCTTCTCTGACTAGGGTACCTCCAGTTCATGTAGAGCAGAACACATCAAAACAGACAATCTGATCTTGACAGAGTCAAGTTGATTCCTGCAATGACGCTAGCTGCACACTGTATTTGAAAGAGGCAGTTAATTTGCATGGAATGGAGGGGGCTGGGGAAGTGATAAGCCTTCTATGCACATGATGCTCCCACAGAGGGGCCATCTGCTGGTGGTGTGTATACCAGGCTAGAAATAGAAATGCCAGCCTTAGAGAAAAGTAAAACTCTAATTTCTTGGGTGGAACTGAGGACAACAGATGAGCTCACTGCTTCCAGGGGAGTACTAAGGATGAAGGGGGAAGCCCTGCAAGTCTGGCAAAGGAAAGATGCCTCCTAGATAAAAATGGTTACTTTTTCTGGACCCCAAACTCTACACAAACTAATAAGCAAAAGGTCCGTGTTAGATGAGCTCATCTATCCTCAGATCAACTCACACAAGCATCTAAAAGGGGCCAAGTGCTTTTTCGTGTGTGCAAGAAGTCTTGAGATGCAAACTTTCCCAAAAAGCCTTGGTAATTTGGGTGGCAGCCATTCATACTTATTAGAGCTCAGCCCTAGGAAAATATCCTGAGGGAGAGCTGGTGCTGTTCCACCTGCATGCTATGATTTTATTGCTGCACTGAGGGAGAAAGCAGACCCCTGGTGCCTCATCCTAGCTAAACCAGAGCAAGCTGCTGGAAATACCTGGCCCAGGCCTGGGGCAGGTAAAAGACTTGCCTTTCTCTGGCCTCATTTTCCAAATACTGAGCTTTGGTTTTTCACTCCCCCCCCCACTCCTTTTTTAAAATTTTCTCACTAATTTTCCCATTACCTAAATGTCTGTGTAGGTGTGGCTTAACTGCAATGTCATGAAACATGACCCCTTAGCATGAGTGAGCTCCAGATCCCCAAAGATTTAGAACATAGGACAGACAAGTGTTAGGGACCTGAGGTCTGAAAAGTGTTCCTGTCACACTTGAATGAATCTTCAAAGCACCTAGAATCTTAAGTCCTAAGAACTAAAGGACCTAAATTTGTGTCCTATTTTAACTTTTTACACTGTGTCAGTCAATGTGCTAACATTTTTATTTATAATTTCCGTTCATATAAAGATTGAATACCAGCCTGGCGCAGTGGTGCACGCCTGTAATCCCAGCACTTTGGGAGGCTGAGACAGGAGAATCGCGAGTTCAAAGCCAGCTTCAGCAACGGCGAGGTGCTAAGCAACTCAGTGAGACCCTGTCTCTACATAAAACACAAAATAGGGCTGGAGATGTGTCTCAGTGGTGGAGTACCGTCAAGTTCAATCCCAGGTATCAAAAAAAAAAAAGATTGAATACTTAAATTTTTGCCTTTAAAATTTACTTTATCAATAAATAGCTATAAAGCTTTCTTTTCTTTTCAGAGCATTATTTTCTGATATATGTGTGTGTGTATGTGTGTATATACATATGAGAGAGAAATTGAATTTGATACTGAATTAGAACATACATATACAGATGATTGTATATACAAAAATATATATTACATCTATCATACATATGATATATATACACATATGTGTGTGTGTGTGTGTGTGTATCAGGGGAGCCTGTTAAAATGCATATTCCTTGGTTAAACCCCAGCTTTACATTTTTGTTGCATGGGACATCTACACTTTTCATTAAGCATGGTAGGTGACCCATAAGAGCACTATGAAGAAGCACCATGCTATGGAATGACCCAATCAACAGAGGCTTGTCTTCTATTGACGGAAAGATGGGTGACAGCTTACAAAAAATAAGAGACCTCAGTGGAGGCATTTTTGAGCCTCTGTGTTCATTTTAAGGGGCAATTATGCTGCTTTGCATTGAGTCAGTCCTCAGAGGATAACAGCTCTTTCAGTAAAACTAGTGAGTCATTTCTATCAGGTACCTTGCTATACTTTGGATGCGGTTTGTCCCCCAAGGATCCATGTGTTGCAGGCTGGATCCTCAGCATGGTTATGAGGGAGCTGATAGAACCTTTGAGTGGTGGGTCATGCTGGAAAGTCCATAAGTAGTTGATGGTGCTGCCCTTGGAGGGATTAAGGTAGCTCTCAGGAGAGTGAATTGAGCAAGACCAATCCATGAATCTCTCTCTTGTTTTTTATCTAGTGGTGTAATTATTTACTCTTACCCAAGCTCCTGCCACTGCCACTGCCATCTGCCATAGTGACAAGGATCCTCACTAAAACTGAGTCAATACAGATGACACAACCTTGAACTCTTGAACCTCCAGAACTGTAATCTATGTAAACTTCTTTCCTTTATAAGTATCCTGCCTCAGGCATTTTGTTATAGTAACAAAAAGCTGACTAATACATGCTCATTCACTTTAGCAAATGAAGCAAGACTTCAAAGATTGTGAAGGTCACATGGGATTATTTATATGATAAAAGCTATTGAGCTCATATCCAGAGGGTTTTTCCCACATTCTTTATTGGTGAATTATAGTTGTACATAATAATGAAATTTTTTGCTTCATATTCATATATGCATACTGGAGTTTTTTAATACTTACATTTTATGTAGTATCAACTAACAAATACTATTAATCTGAAGGATGTGTGCTCATCTTATTTTTTAACTCAGTTCAAACTGTTTTTGTTTAGCTGTGAAGTGAAATCTTTGCTTAATTTTAAAATAATATCAGCTTGAAAAAGTTAGATGTACCATCTGTTATTATAGATATGGTTGTTCAAATTAAGTTTTTCATGACAGCTCCTTAGAGAAATGGCCAAATGCAAGGCTGAAGCATAGGAAATGCAAAGATGATCCTAGAATACCTTGTTCCAGAAAATAAGACAGTGTTCAAAAAAGGAAGGGGTATGGTATAAGACACAAAGCTAGCTAAAAGAGAGTTTCACTGCCCAGAGTAGGAAAAAGTAAAACAGCAAAATGAATAGTGAGATGGATTATAATCTCCTGAGAAATACAGGAATCAATGAGTGCAAATTGAGAGAAATAGAAGGAAAATTTCATCCTCACCACAGAAAGCCAACTAAAAAACATAGAAGGAATAATATAGTTAGAAAATTATCAATGGATGCAAAACCAGGAGATGAAAGTTTAATGAGGAAACATATTGGCATAGTCTCAAAGTATCTTCCCAGAGATTTCTTACAAATTTCAAAGTGAAAAACAGGAACTTTGTGGTGGGGGGGGTGGGAGACAGGGAACATGTTCACCAAGGGATCAGATACAATATCGCCAGTGCTAGGACAAACTGGTGCTTCCTAACAAGATACTCTGAGAGGGATAAAGAAAATGTGGTGTATATACACAATGGAGTTTTATTCAGCCATAAAGAAGAATGAAATTATGGCATTTGCAAGAAAAGTCATGGAACTAGAGACTATCACGTTAAGTGAAATAAGTCAAACTTAGAAGGTTAAGGGGCCTACATTTTCTCTCATACACGGAAGCTAAAGAGGAAAAAGGAAAACAAAGGTGGGGTGAATCTCCTAAAAATCAAAGGGAGATCAGTAGAGAAAATGAACCAAGGGGGTGTGAGGTGGTGAGGGAGAGTGCTAGGGAGTGATACTGGCCAAATTATGTTGTTATATTGTGTGCATGTTATATTGTGTGTACATAACAACAAATCCCATTAATACATACAACTATAATGTACCAATAAAAAATGTGGGAAAAAAGATACATGCTGAAATTAAAAAATATAAATTTAAAAAAGATACTCTGAGAAGGTCACAGTATGACTTCAGGAGTATTCCTGCCTGAAACACATAAACTGAAGCAAATTATGTGAATACATCAGACTCGAATTGTGGAATATTTTACCAAATAAATACTCTGTACTCTAAAACCATGTCAAGGTCAAGAGAAACAGAAATGAAGACTCTTCCAGATAAAAGAAAATAAAAGAGTCATCATAATACAATGCAAAGCATAATTTTGAATTAGGATTTGGACTGACAAAAATAATAGCTATAAAGGACATTATTGGGACATGTGATAGAATTTGAATATGTGCTATGAATTAAATTGTGGCATTGTATGGTGTTAAATTTGTAATATTGATAGCTAGACTATGATTTGTTAGCTATTCTTTAGAAACATACCAAAATATTCAGAGGTAAAGGAACAACTTACCTTCAAATTGTTCATAAAAATAGCAGAAACACAAAAATAAAGCAAACACAGCAAAATGTTTGGCAATTTGTGAATGAAGGTGGGAAAGGGATGCAAGAAGTTCTTAGTATTATTCTTTCAGTGTTTCTGTAAGTTTGAATCTATCTCAAAAATAAATATTTTAAAAATAAATTTTTAAAGAAATATCAACCAAATAGCCAACTCTAAATGGATATTTTTGAGACAATTAGGAAAGATTAAAAATGGACCAGGTATTCTATGATATCAAAGAAATGTTATTGAGTGTTGGGTTTGACTAATGTAATTATTATTAAGAAAAATGTGCATATTTATTAACAATATATTCTGAAGCATTTACAGGAAAAATGATATAACAGCTGGGATATGCTTTAAAATAGTGCACCAAACAAACAAACAAAATATCTATGAAGATAAATGAATTAAAATCAACAAACCAGCCGGGCATGGTGGTGCATGCTTATAATCCCAGCACTTTGGGAGGCTGAGACAGGAGAATCGCAAGTTCAAAGCCAGCCTCAGCAACGGCAAGGTGCTACGCAACTCAGTGAGACCCTGTCTCTACATAAAACACAAAATAGGGCTGGGGATGTGACTCAGTGGTCGAGTACCCCTGAGTTCATTCCTCGGTACCAAAAAAAAAAAAGATAAAATCAACAAAACACAGGCCATTGTTGAAGCAAGGTGGTTAATACACAAGGGTTTGTCACACCCTTTCCTTTTGTGCATGTTTGCACATTTCCATAACAATCTTTTTAAACTTGAAAAAGAAGAAAAGAAATTCTCTTTCTCTAAATTATTTCTTTGTTGAATGAAAAATAATTAGAAACTAGTTTCTGTCACCTTCTCTCTAACTTGGTTTTGCCAATGGAAGCAAATTGAAGTGACTCATCTTAAAGACAGCACTGTTTCTCTGGTTTGTTTGTTTTTGTTTTTTTTTTTTTAAAGTGTGCATGTATTCATGTACTTTCATATTCCTGAAGACATTTAATGATAGAAGACAAGTATTCAAATCACTTGTGTCTGCACCACCCATTCTTTAGTGATAAATCTCTGGATCGTGTGCTTCAGGTGACTTCACTAATCTCCCACATGAAGGTGCATCATAGTTCCCAGGGATGCAAGGAGAAGACGTGATCCTGCTGTGAGGAAAGACACCCTGCCTGTGAGTGCAGGGAAGACTGTGCAGAGAGGTAGGGGCATGGAGGCAGCTACAGGTGTCAGCTATCAGGTAAGATGGGACAGGTCTGCAGACATAGAGCCAAACAGAAGAAGCCTCAGTTCTACCATTTGGAGTGCTGTGATTCAGGACTAGCTGTCTAGGAAACACAAAGGTTGGCATGACTCTTAAAGATCAGATGGCTGGGGTCATATAGCTCAATGGTAGAGTGGGTGCTTACCATGCGCAAGGTTCTGGGTTCAATCCCTGGCACCTCCACCTCTGGGCTGAAATTTACTTGCCAGGCCCTATCATGAAGCAAAGTCATTCTCAGAAAAAAGTACAACGATGAGCAAGGACTCTAAAGAAAGAAACAACCCAGCAACCACAAATAAGTGAGGGAGATATAGAGGGGCTTAGACAGCCAGGGCAAGATGGCGGGTGAGGAGGTCCAGGGCAGAGTCAGAACAAAGGAGCATGGAGAGGGTATTCTGATCAGGTCCACTTTCTGCTTGATAAAAGGCCAAAAAAACTCCCCCACTGGATTCCAAGATCAGGGACCCCTTCTCTTCAGAGAAATCTCTCTGTCACTTGGGCAATAAGCTTGCTGCTTGCTTGCTATCTCTGTGTCTAACACTTCAATTCTTTGCTGAATGGAGACAATGAACCCAGCACCCCTAGACAGTAACACAAATCTTCCAAGCTAAAAGGTAGGATTGGAGAGAAGCAGAAGAAAAGCATGGCCAGACAGAAGGTTCCAAATCATAGAGTTAGGCCTGCATAGTAGAGTTGAAGGCTCTGCCCAGGCTGTAAAGAAAGCTCCATGGAGAGGGGTCTGGAAGAGGCAAGGCTGGTAGCAGATGTGCAAGGGCACAGAAAAGAGGGAAAAAGCGGTCCAGGATGCCCCCAGTCTGACTTGAGTGACCAGTTGCCTGGGACGTTCCTTCCTGAGTAGGGGAGTACAAGAAAAGGGGAGATTTGGTGGAAACTGGAAGCCAGGGAGTTCTGGATAAGCTAGGCTCATCACAGAGGCAAGCAGAGATTTCCTGTGATATCGGGAAGGGACTGACCATGGAACCGAGATCACCTGAACAGAATGTGGAGAGTAAGAAAAGAAGAAAAGATAGCAGAGAAGAAAGACCAGAGACAGGAGGGAAAATGAGAAATGAACAAAGGGATGAAATGAGAAATGAACAAAGGGATGAAAATGAGAAATGAACTGGGATGAAGGAAGGCTGCCCTGGGCTTCTGTTATGGCCACTGATCTCCAACTCTCAGTAGGTTCTCAGATTTTGGGAGCTAGTCTATTTCCTACAAATGTCCAATATATCACAGAAATTGAGCTGGACCATGTTCCATTAATGCAGCATTCTATCTGATGAAGTTATAAAATGCTGCCTGTGTCAAAAAGCCACTTATTCTCTGTCATAGGAGTTCTGCTTAATGATGCCTACAATGGGTTCCAGCAACCTGGAATAGGCCACTTCTTCAAAAATATTTATCCATATGGCCGTCATTTCTGAGCACAGCCATGAATGACTAAATCACTTAATATTAGGACATTGTAACATTGCTTCCAACCTTACGTTCTTGCCATGCACTAAGGGAAAGATCACTTTCCAAAGGCTTTTATTACAAACACACTTTCATCAGGAGGCTGAGGCAGGAAGATCACAAGTCCAAAGCCAGCCTCAGCAACTTAGTGAGGCCCTAAGCTACTTAGTAAGACCCTGTCTCATGATAAAAAAATATTTTTAAAAGGTCTAGGTATGTGCCTTATTAGGTATGTGCCTCTGAGTTCAATCCCCAGTACCAAAATCATCATCATCATCATCATCATCAAAAAACCACTTTCAATGAAGACAGTCTTAAACTTCAAAAGCTTATTATTGATCTGATAATTGATTGCTTATGCTCTCAGGGAGCTGTGCAGGAAGGGGGATGACTATGATCTTAGCTTACTGAGGTCCCTCAGCATGCTCTCTTTCACTCCTTCGCATGGGGTACATATCTTTACACTTGGAATTAGGAGCTCTAAGTCTGAACCACAAGGACACTTCTTGAACACTTGCAATTTGGTCAAGTTTCTTAACTTTGCAGAGTCTCAGTTCCCTTCTCTGTTTATCTTAGTATCCTGTGGCTGCTATGACAAAGTTTTACAAAACTTGTGGCTTAAAACAGTACAAATATATTACCTGATATTTCTGGATGTCAGCAATCAAAGTGGGTCTCAATCAAGGTGTCAGCCATTCTGCGTTCTGCAGAAAGGAAGTTTCTATGTTTAGTAGTATTTTGTTTTTAATAATTTGGGAAGTAGGTTTAATTTTACATTCTGAAATGTTCTCTAATTTTATAAGCCTCTAAAACAGCACTGTATATAAAAATACATTCATACCTCAGTATCTACAGGGAATTGTCTCAGGACCCCCCCACCGAAGGATACCAAAACCTATGGATGCTCAAGCACCTTGCACAAAATGATGTAGCATTTGCACATAACCTATGCGCATCCTCCTGTGTGCTTTAAATCATCTCTAGATTATTTATAATGTTGAACCCAATGTGAGAGTTCTGCAAATTGTATTATGCTGCATTGATTAGGGAATAATAACAAGAAAATTAGTTGTAAATGTTCAATACAGATGCAACTTTATTTCTGCATTTTCTATTCATAGTTGATTGACTCCACGGATGTGGAGGGCTGATTTTATAATGTGAGCTATGTATAGAATTTAAATTTGCTGAGTATAGCTCAGTGGTAGGGTGGATGGTTATCATGCATGAGGCCCTAGGTTCAATCACCAGCACTGGCCAAAAAAATAATTGTCTAGTAGTCACTTTAAAAGCTAAAAAGGAAAAGGTCATATTAATTTTAATATTTTGTATATAATGTATGTCCAATATCACTTCAACATTTTATTCACAATAAAAATATTTACTTGAGATGCTTTAAATTATTTTTATTCATCCAATCTAAATCCATTGTGCATTTTTACAGGTAGAATCCATCACAACACAGACCAGCCACATTACAAATGTTCAGTGGTCACTTCCATGTGACAATTGGCTACTGTATCAGCATGGTTCTCAAGACTACTTCTCTTTTATTAAACACCTATCTACATAATTCAGAAGGGCTCAAAATTCAAAAATTATTAAGAATTTTTATATTTAATATACATTTTGGAATCACTGTTAATCATTACCTTTTTTACAGCAGTTAAAGAAAAACCACATATAGTATGATATGTCTCTCTTTAAACCAGTGTTGGGTTGATGCCACTTGAAGATCAGAGTGTTTAATTCACCAGAGCATAAATTAAGTTTATTGGCTCCCCTTTTACTGAAGTTCATTCTGTTAAGAAAACTTCAAATGCCCCCAAAGCAATCCAGGCTCCTATGCCTTGACTTAAGGTATCTGTTCCTTAACAACAGTTTAAACAACTTGGAATTGATCTTCGGATCATCCATCATAAACAATTTATCTTTAACATTTCCATCCTTGCTAGTGATGGAGAAGCATCTGGTTTTCCATGAGCTGAGCCTATTAACTCAGTGGAGAAAGATTTTTGTTCAGGAATATAAGATTGCTGGTTTAGGCCATAGACTCAGTATATAACACAAGGACCTGTGCCATAAATGCAAAATTTTGGCCATCCTCTTTCAGACCAGAAAGGAGAGGACAAATAGATAAAGGTAAACCTATAGTACTGCTAAAAATAATCAAAGTTCATGCTTTAAAGTTGCTATCTGGTGCTATTATTTCTATACTGAAAAAAAAAAAGCACATCATTATTTAGAAAATAGAGCTGCAATCCATGTCATCAGGTTCCTGTCAACAAAAACATAGCAACCAGCTGGTATATGATTCATTTTTCACATGAGTATTTTTAGATACATTTTGACTTGTGTTCCAACTGTTCCAGGGCACGTTATGAGAAATAAAAGTAGGTCCGCAAAACTAAATAATGAGTAGAGTGCTTAGATCGACTTGCTATTCCATTTAATAGTTCAGCCATCACTACCTATCATGCTAGAGAGCAATGGGTGGTCTCCATTTCTTGATAAACGTATTTTACTAATAAGTGGTATTTTTATTGTTTAAAATATGTATTAAGATGAGAATTAAAGTTATCATACTCAGATCTATCTTTCCATGAAACTGTTGATCTTGCAATAATAAGTAACAAGAGTACCATCTTGTCCCCAAATTATAATGGTTCAACTTACAATTTTTCAACCTTATGATGTTGTAGAAGAGATTCACCTTAAGTAGATACTGTGCTTCAAATTTTGAACTTGGATCTTTTCTTTTTCTTTTTTTTTTTTTTTTTTTGGTACTAGAGATTAAACTCAGGGGCACTCGAACACTGAGCCACATCCCCAGCCCTATTTTGTGTTTTATGTAGAGACAGGGTCTCACTGAGTTGCTTAGTGCCTCGCCGTTGCTGAGGCTGGCTTTGAACTCGCGATTCTCCTGTCTCAGCCTCCCTAAGTGCTGGGATTACAGGCTTGCACCACCATGCCTGGCTTGGATCTTTTCTTAGGCTAGCAATATTCAGTATGATGATCATCTCTCACATCACTGGGCAGTGGCAGTGAGCTACACTCCTAGTTATTCCCTCTATCACAAGGGAAAACAGTGGACACACAACAACATGCTGTGTTGCTAAGCTAGGATGTGCGGTAGGTCAGGTGGATTCAATGCATTTTCATTGAAATACTCACAGGAAGCATCTATACTTATTTTTTAAAGCTATCTTTCATTATACTTTGACTCGAGAGAAAGTGTGATATTTACCTCTGACATAGATGGAGTAACTTGTTTCAGGCTAACTCCTCATTGTGAATAATTAATAAAGCTGGAAAAAAATAAAATAAATATTGAATAAGGAACCCAAAGAGGGGAAAATCAGGAGATTGGACCCAACATCTGATCTCCATCTCCTGGAAACATTTGCCAGTCAAACTACAGAGACTGAGAAACATGGAAGATAGGTGGTAATGGCTGAGAAACTAAGCATAGATTGACACATTCCCGAGGAACTGAGGAAAAACAACTGAGGTTGTTTTCTTTCTGCAAAATACAAGGGATTCTAACAAATAGCCAAGCTTCCAGTTTGGTCCCAGAAGAGATACCAGTTATAGACCACCCTCACAAAGAATGAGGCCAGCTCAAATCTTATTCTCTTGTTACATTAAGGGAGACACTATTCTGTGAAAAACCAAAGGAAATTCTTTCTTGAGGAAGATAACATCACACAGAGCCTCAAATTAATTACACATAGTTATACACAGAGTACCTGATATTTGCATTCAAAAGATCAGGGACAAGCCTTTTCAAGATGGCAGACTAGTGGAGATCACTTTCCTGGCTACTCTTAGGAGTGAAACCAAGAGAGTAGACAGGCAGCTTCTCAGCAAGTGAGGTACTGAAACCCTTCAGAGACATCGTAAGTCCATAGGGTGTAAACTCTGATGCCCCAGATCCATACTGTTAGATGGGTAGACACACAAACAACATGAAAAAGCAAGGGAAAAAATCTCCCCAAACAAACCAAGCTAGTCCAATAACAGAATCCATGGACACCACAGTGGAAGAAATGTCAGAGGAGTTTAGAATGTACATAGATAAACTTATCTTCAAAGTAAAGGATGGTATAAGGAGTGAAATCAGAGAGAAAATACAGGAAGTGAAAGATCACTTCAAAAAAGAGATAGAGATTCTGAAAGAAAAAAAACAAGCAGAAATCTTCAAAATAAAGTAATCAATAAACAAATTAAAAATTCAACTGAAATCATCACCAACAGACCAGGTCATTTGGAAGAAAGAGTTTCAAGCAATGAAGACAAATTATATAATATTGAAATCAAAGTTGACTGTGGAGAAAAGATGTTAAGAGACCTTGAACAGAGCTTTCAAGAAATATGGGATAACCTGAAAAGATCAAATTTAAGATTTATTGGGATAGATGAAGTCTTGGAGGTATAAATGAAAGGAATATACAATCTTTTCAATGAAATAATAACAGAAATTTTTCCTGACCTAAAGAATGAAATGGAAAATCAAATACAGAAAGCTTACAGGACCCCAAATATACAAAATTACAACAGACCCATACCAAGGCATATTATTATGAAAATGCCTAACATACAGAACAAGGATAGAATTTTAAAGGCTGTCAGAGAGAAACGATAGGTAACATTTAGAGGGAAACAAATATAAATTGCAATTGATCTCTTTACCCAGACCCTCAAAACTAGGAGATCTTAGAATAATATATCGAGCTTTGAAAGAAAATGGATCTCAGCCAAGAATTCTATACCCAACAAAATTAAGCTTTAGATTTGATGAGGAAATAAAAACCTTCCATGATAAACAAAAGTTAAAAGAATTCATAACTAGAAAGTCTGCACTACAAAGCATACTCAATAAGATATTTCATGAAGAAATGAAAAATAAAAATGAAAACCAGCAAAGGGGAAAACCACACTAAAAGAACAATGAATGAATCAATGGAGAAACGAATTCAAATTAAAAACCAGAAGTAAATCAAAATTATAAGAAATAAAAATCATATCTCAATAATAACATTGAATGTAAATGACCTAAACACATCAAGCAAAAGACATATAATGGCAGATAAGATTAAATAACAAGACCCAATAATATGCTGTCTCTAAGAGAGTCACCTCATAGGCAAAGACATTCACAGACTAAAGGTAAAAGGATGGGAAAAAACATATCATTCACATGGATCGTGTAAACAAGCAGGGGTTTCTATCCTCATATCCGATAAAGTGGACTTCAAACCAAAATTAATCAGAAGAGACAACGAAGGACATTTCATACTGCTTAAGGGAATTATACATCAACAAGACATAACAATCATAAATATTTATGCCCAAACAATGGAGCATCTAGGTACATCAAATGAACCCTTCTCAATTTCAAGAATCAAATAAACCACAACATAATAATACTGAGTGACTTTAACACAGCTCTCTCATCACTGGATATATCCTCCAAACAAAAACTAAATAAAGAAGCTATAGAACTAAAAAATACAATTAATATTTTAGACTTAACAGATATATAGAGAGTATTTCATCCATCAATGAATGAATACACTTTCTCCTCAGAAATACATGGATCCTTCTCTAAAATAGACCATATCTAAGGCCACAAAGCAATGCTTAGCAAATACAAAAAAGCAGAGATACTACCTTGCATCCTATCAGATAATAATGGAATGAAATTAGAAATCAATGATAAAATAAAAATAGAAGCTACTCTAATACCTGGAGACTAAATAATATGCTACTGAATGATGAATAGATGGCAGAAGAAATCAGGGATGAAATTTAAAAATATTTAGAAGTAAATGAGAATAGCAATACAACATATCAAAACTCTGGGACACTATGAAGACAGTGCTAAGAGGAAAGTTCATTGCACTGAGCTCATTCATTAAAAAGAATAGAAAGTCAACAAATAAGTAACCTAACATTACATCTCAAAGAAAAAAAAATCAACACCAAAAGTAGTAGAAGACAGGAAATAATTAAAATCAGAGCTGAGGGGTGTTTGCTCAGTGGTAGAGCACTTGCCTACCATGCATGAGGCACTGGGTTTGATTCTCAGCACCACATATAAATAAATGAACAAAATAAAGATATTGTGTTCATCTACAACTAAAACAATATTTTTAAAAAATCAGAGCTGAAATCAATGAAATTGAAACAAAAGAAACAATCCAAAAAATCAACAAAACAAAAAGTTAGTTCTTTGAAAAAAATCAATAAAATTGATAAACCTTTAGCCAAGCTAACAAAGAGAAAGAGGGAGAAAACTCAGATTACAGAGACCCTGCACCTACTAGAAGAAAAAGTAGGCCCAAATCTCCATCATGTTAGCTTAGGAACTTAATTCTTCAACAAGACTCCGAAGTGCAAGAAGTAAAATCAAGAATCAATAAATGGGATGGTATCAAACTAAAACCTTCTTCACAGCAAAGGAAACAATCAAGAACATGAACAGAAAGCCTACAGAATTGGAGAAAATCTGTCACCTGCATTTCAGATAGAACATTAATCCAGAATATATAAAGAGCTCAAAAAAACTTAACACCAAAATAAATAAGTAAATAAGTAGTCCAATCAATAAATGGGCTAAGGAACTGAATAGACACTTCACAGAAGAAGAAATATGATTGGTCAACAAATATATGAAAAAATGTTTAACTTCACTAGCAATTAGAGAAATGCAAATTAAAACTACACTAAGATTTAATCTCACTCCAGTCAGAATGGCAATAAACAAGAATACAGGTAACAATAAATCTTGGCAAGGATGTGAGGGAAAAGGCAAATCCGTACATTGCTGGTGGGACTGCAAATTGGTGCAACCACCATGGAAAGCAGTGCGGAGATTCCTCAGAGAACTTTCAATAGAACCACCATTTGACCTAGTTATCCCACTCCTTGGCTTATACCCAAAGGACTTAATATCAGCATACTATAGTAATATGGCCACATCAATGTTCATAGCACCTCAATTCACAATTGCTAAGCTATGGAACCAACCTAGTGCTCTCCAATTTGTGAATGGATAAAGAAAATGTGATACATATACACAATGAAATATTACTCAGCCACAAAGAAGGAAATTACCACATTTGCTGGTAAACATATGGAACTGGAGGCTATCATGCTAAGTGAAATAATCCAATCCCAAAAAAATAAAGGCTGAATGTTCTCTCTAATATGCGGATGTGGACTCACAATGGGTGGGGGGAGTTGAGGATTCAGTAGGGGTATGGGGGGGAATGGGGTGAAGGGAATGGGGATAGAAGTGGGAAAGACAGTAGAATGAATCAGATATAACTTTCCTACATTCATATATGAATACATGAAGCAGTATAACTCCACATCATGTACAACCACAAGAACAGAATGTTATACTCCATGTATGTATGATAGATCAAAATACATTCTACTGGGCTGGGGTTATGGCGCAGTGGTAGCGTGCTCGCCTAGCATGCGGGAGGCACTGGGTTCAATCCTCAGCACCACATTAAAAAAAAATAAAATAAAGCTATTGTGTCCACCTACAACTAAAAAATAAATATTGAAAAAAAATACATTCTACTGTCATATATAACTAAAAAGAACAATTTTTTTAAAATGATCAGGGACACAAAAAGATACACTTCATGAAAACTCAGAGAAGAAACAAAAAAATGAAGAAATTCTCAAGAGATCCAGATATTGAATATCAAATATAAGCATTATACAGTTACAATTCTTTTATTCAAGAAATTAAATGAGAAAATTGAAAATTTCAGCAAAAGCCAGAAGTAATAAAACTTTATATGAAATTCTAGAACTAAAAAATATATTATCTGAACCCATAGTTGGGTTAATATCAGATTAGATACAAATAAAAATAGAATTAGAAAACTGCAAGATAACTGAGAAGGAACATTTCTGAGATGAGCCACAGAAGAATAAAAAAGTGGAAAATTCATAAAACATCATAGGCAATATAAGGAATACTATGAAAGACATTAAAAAATAAACAATACTTAACAAAGAGATATAATTTAACTGTCATTGGGCTTCTCATAGGGAGTATGGAGACCAGAAGATAAGAAGTATCTTTAAATGATTACAGGTAACATGGATAAATTTTTAGAAAAACACAATTTGACAAAACATATGTAATAGAAATATTATTCTCTTTGGAATTCAAATAAGCCCAAGGGATAGTCATTATTTTGTAATAAAGTCTGTCCAGATATGAGTATATATCCCTCAGTCTTTTTTTCTGCTATATATGTAAGATTTCAGGAAGAAATGGAGGCAATTGTGTTCATTCATGAATCTCGTCTTAATACAAAGAAGGGGATTCTTGAGAGAGTCTCTCCCTGTACTTGGAGGACATAAGCAAGAAAAGACTAGAAGGACCTTAAATATGAGGCAGTTTCTAAGGCTTATGTGATTTGGATATGTAGCATCCTCTAAAAGCTCATGTGTGAGAAAATGCAAGGCTTTATTGACTGAGACCTCTGAAAGTGAGAGCCAAAGAAACTTTTCCTGCTCTAAAATTTTTCTTGTCAGGTCTTTTGGTCACAGAAGTGAAAAAGCTGACTAACACAAAGACCTCTCAGCATGTGGAAGCATCATCAGTCTTTGGAGTATCACTTTCTGAACCTCCCACATCACCAAATTAATCTACAAAATCAACACAATCCTTGAATAAGCTCAACTGCTTATTTTTCAGAAATTGACAACTGATCCTAAAGTTTACATGGAAATGTAAAGGACCCAGAGCCAAAATAATCTTGAAAAAGAACAACAAAGCTAGAGGAGTTACAGTTCCTAAATTCAAAATTTACCACGAATCCATAGTATCCAGACTATGGAATTAGAATAAGAATAGGAGTAGAGATCGTGAAATAAACACATTTGTGTTGAATTGATTTTTTACAAAAATGCTAAAATCATTTAATGGAGAAAGAAATTTTTTCAACAAATGCTACTGAGACAACTGATTTCCATTGAGACAACAATGAGGTTGAACCTCAAACTCATGCCATATACAAAAATTAATTCAAAATGGATCAAAATGTACTTTATAAAAGAGTAAAAAGTATAAAATTATTAGAATAACATATGGGAAATACTTCATAAATGTGAGTAAAGCAGAGCCTTTTTTGTAACAATAATAAAAGCATAGTAAAGAATTTCAAAGAGTAGATAGGACCGATAAACAGTAGATTGTGGCTCAGTGGTAGAGCATTTGCCTAGCATTTGTGAGGCACTGGGTTGGATTGTCAGCACCGCATATAAATAAATAAAATAAAGGTCCATTGATAACTAAAAATATTTTTTAAAAAAGAAAGTGAAAAGATAAGCCATATTAAGAGAGAAAATATGTGCAAATCATATACCTGATAAAACACTGTGTCCACATATATAAGGAGCTTTTACAATTGAAAATGTGGCATATATAACCCAATCAATTCACCTCTAAACCTTCTTGCATTATCTCACACATGAGTTTTTGGGGAATACCTCATATCTAAACCATAACAGTGGTCATCATTGTGAAAAGAGAAAATAGAAACGAGAAGGGCCTGAAGGGGCATAAGGAGCTAGATCTAAGTGGCAGTTATAAAGTTGTGTTCATTTGGAAAAATCTATTAAACTATGTAGCTTGCACAATTTTCTGTGTATATTCCATACTTCAAGGTGTGTGTGTGTGTGTGTGTGTGTTTGTGCACACGTGCACACGTGTTAGTCAGCTTTTTGTCTCTCCGACCAAAACACATGACAAGAGCAACTTCAAAGAGGAAAAATGTATTTGGGGCTCATGGTCTCAGAGGTTCAGTCCACAGTCGGCTGACTCCATTATTCTGGGGTTGAGGTGAGGCAGAACATGATGGTGGAACAATGTGACAGAGAAAGCTGCTCAGCTCATGGCAGTTGGAAAGCACAGAAAGAGAAAGAAGAAGGAATCAGGGATAGATACAATCCAAGGACACATTGCCAGTGACCTACTTCTTCTAGCCCTGCCCAACCTGCTTACAGATACCACCCAGTAATTCCTTGAAATTATTAATCCATCCACTGATGAGGTCACACCTCTCATAATCCAATCTTTTCACACCTGAACATTGCTGCAGTGGATAAACATGGGCTTTTCAGGGGACATTCTAGAACCAAACTATAACAACACACATATATGTATCAAGATAGATGAAAGAGGGAGAGAGGAGGGAGGAAAAAAATCTACTGACTGATTGTGGTACTGCCCCTCCCAGGGTTAGCCAATTCCTAGAGGTAGTGGACAACTTGCCAGTGAGTGTGCTTTCCAAATGCAAACCAAACAATCCAGAGCCCATGTTCTAACCACCTCCTCTATCAGATTCTCACAATCAACCCACTATCTTCCTGCCTAAACCACCCCAGGCCAAGAACCAGAAGACTAGGCCTCTGAAATTATGTGTACAAGCCAATTCTAAGCCTGCTCACTCTGCCTCACGCATTCCTTGCCATAAAGCCCACAATAAAACCTCCTGCCCACAGTTCCTCACTCTCCTTCTGACTCCTGACTAACTCTGGTGCTTCCCAGATGACCTGCAAAACGTGGTATACCTTCTTTTCTTGGGAATACCAAGTAATTATATTTTCAATGGCAATCATTTAATATTTTAGACTAACTGGACCTCAATTTTTCTATTAATATGCTATATTTTAAAACAATATCTTCCAATTATCAGACTATCTAAACTGTGGTCTAAATGGAAAGGAGAGAAAGAAAGACATTGACTATGGACTGCATGGTCTCTTAGATGTGTGCAAGCAATGTGATGCACATTCTCCTCATAGTTATTATAGGTTTGCATAACTATGCCAACACATTTAATAGGAGGTAGCTAGCTGTTCACTGTCCAGAAGAAGGAATGCCTTTTTCATTTGCCAGGTCACAGTATGGGCTAAAGGTATGGCTAATGCCAGGTAAGAAAAAATCGAATTGGCTTTTGCCAGAATTTTGCATTGACATTAATTGGGAATCTTTCAACTCCTTTCTCCTGTCCATCCCATTATCCTTATTTAAAAGACACCATTTCTGAACCGTAACAGTTTTTCAGGATACTATGTCAATAATTTCAGTCTGAAGTGCTAACGGGATAATAAAAGCCTCCTATAATATAAGATAAAGGTATAATCCCCTCTGAGAGTACTGTAAATTAGAAACAACCAAATAATTATCTGAATGACTAAAACTAAAATAATGTAATCAGGGGCTGGGATTGTGGCTCAGTGGTAGAGCGCTTGCCTCGCATGCGTGAGGCTCTGGGTTCGATCCTTGGCACCACATACAAAGCAATAAAATAAAGACATTGTGTCCATCTACAACTAAGAAAAAAAAATTAAAAAAAAATAATAAAAATAATAATGTAATCATAAACATAAGGTTATTTGAGAGTAAATAATAATACATTCCCAGGAACTTCTTAGACAATGTCAGCCCCAATATTGGTCATCCCTAAGAGAGTGTTTAAAGCAGAAAATTAGCACAAGCAAAAGGTACTTAAGTTATTATCCTCCCCAGTGACTTTCAAAACCTATTCCTCAGAACCTTCATGTTCTCCTAAGGTAGCCTCTGCCTGCCATTCAGGTTCAAGAGGCATTGAAACAATCCATCTGGTCTACCTTCTTATTTGAAAAATGAAGAATCTGGGCTCTAGAGAGTTGACATTCCCTACATTCCTAGACCAGAAATTACAAAACCTACTTCCTCTAGGTCAAAGGGAATAAATTAACTCCAAAACTCTGTCTCGTTGATTTTGGTCTTCAGAGAATTGCAGAATTCCTCTTTCAAACACCGTAATACTTGACCATGAGTGTGCTCTTATACAGGATGTGTTTCCATTCAGTGCAGAAATACCTATGGGAAGTGCTCAGAAGTCCTAAAATAAGTGAAAGGGCACAACTCATGTTCTGGCTCTTTGTGTCTGGCTAAAATCTGAAATCAATGCCTAGGAGTTCATTTAATGTCATAATTCTCCATCACTATGTTACTATGAAACCCAAGACAGGCATTCTCCATCTGTGTACATCTGCAATAGCACAACTGGATTATCTCCACAGGGAAAAGGTAAGAAAAATAAATATTTTTACTTTATGTCATTTAATCCTCAGAAGAGCTCCAAAAATCCAGTTTTACAGATGAAG
The DNA here is from genome assembly GCA_004024805.1 of Geosciurus inauris. Classification (NCBI taxonomy): domain Eukaryota; kingdom Metazoa; phylum Chordata; class Mammalia; order Rodentia; family Sciuridae; genus Geosciurus; species Geosciurus inauris. The sequence continues at coordinate 79,594 of PVHX01003634.1, read as the reverse complement.
AAATAGACTTTCTCTTGATTGACCAAGTTCCCACTCTGGATGCTGTACTCAAGCTTTCTAATGCCATTGTTCCATTTTGCCATGCCTGTCATTCTCCACATTTGGTCCTTGGTGATGTAATATCAACATCAGCTGAAGACTGGTTACAAATTCAAGTTCTCGGGACCACCCCAGACCTCCTGCACAGAAACTCAGGGGTTGGGACCGCCCAGCCACCTATGTTTCAACAGGGCCCCCAGGGGGTTCTGATGACCACTCAGGTGTAAGGCCCCTGCACCACACATACTTTCTCCCAAAGGAAGGTCATTTTTATTTTTAAAGTCCAGAAAAAATGGCGATTCTACACTCTACATGAATAATATCTTCATGTCATAGTCTGAATTAACTTTCTTTCACCCTTACTTTATTAAATACAAAATAGAACTGCAGGACTGGATTCTGTCATGGTCTGGGGACCTGTTCTAGGAGATTCTGGTCTGGTTCAAATGAAAGATATTTTTATTAAAGGTAATTTATGTAACCTCTATGCCCCAATTTATACCAAGGAAAAATCATACCAAATCTCATAATATTGTTATGAAGCACAGTGCTCAATAACTATATGTTGAATAAATACATAAATTTCATGGATTGAAGCCAAGCTGAGGCTCTTTATTGAGTTCCTCAGTCCCTCTATGAAAGCTTCAAACTAAGAGACACGAAAATGCTTAGAACAGCAGATCACATAAATAGATAATTACAATAGAGCATCAATGTAAGTCTATCATAGAAATTAAGGGTAGGTTCAGAGCTTGGACTGCTTGGGTTCAAATTCCAGTACAACCACTTACCAGTTAAATGTCCTTGGAAAATTTATTTAACCTCTAGTCCTCAGTTTCCCCATCTGAAGAATGGGATCATAGTGGCAGCTATTATGAGAAAAATGAATTAATACCTACTATTTGAATATCACTGAGAAATTTTTCCTGGCTCACTCAGCAGAATGATCTGCTCTCCCATGAACTTAGAGAACATCCTGTGCACAGGACCAGTACAGTGGGTGCCACTGTAGTATAATAATAAAATACAAGATTTCTAGTTAAATTTGAATTACAGATAAACTAATTTTTAATTATAAGTATGCCACATATATTGCATAGAATATGTTTAAACTCATGCTCCTCAACTAATGATGAAACTATGTTCTGACAAACCCATTATTGAGTTAAAAATATTTTAAGTCAGAAATGCATTTAATGTACCCAACCTACAGAAGATTATAGCTTAGTCTAGGCTATCAAAATGTGCTCAGAATAAATTATGGAATCAGCCTAGGTGTCCATCAATGGACGAATGGAAATTGTGAAATTGTGGTATATTTACACAATGGGTTCTGTGCAGCCATAAAGAACTCAATTGTGTCATTTTCAAGAAAATACATGGAGCTTGAGAGCATTATGTTAAGCAAAATAAACCAAAATTAGAAAATCAAGGGTCATATGTTTTTCTCTCATAGGCAGAAGTTAGAGAGAAAAATAGGGGGGCAGTGAGGGGGAGATCTCGTCAAAATATAAGGGAAACTGGGACTGGGGTTGTGGCTCAGTGGTAGAGTGCTTGCCTCGCACATCTGAGGCACTGGGTTAGATCCTCAGCACCACATACCAAATACATAAATAAATAAAATAAATGTTAAAATCTATATATAGAGAGAGAGATTTATAAGGAATACCAGTAAAATGGATGAAGTAAAATAGTAAAATAGATGACCAAAAGGAGGGAGGAATATGAGGGGGGAAACCATAAGTACTGGGGAATTAAATTGACCAAAATATATTTATTGTGTGCATGTGAAAATATGTAACAACAAATCTCACTATTATATATAAATATAATGTACCAATAAAAAGCAATCATAACGGTCTACATGCTGTATGTTTTCCTGGAACTCAAAACTATAATGATAAGTAAACATATCAGTGGTTGTCAGAGTCCGGGAAGCAGAGAAAGGATTAACTGGAAATACACATGGGGGAGCTTTTATGGGTGGTGGAAATATATAAACAGGATTCTCAGTTAAATTCGAATTACAGATAAACTCAGAATAAGTATCGTCTTGTATATTGATTTTGATGGTAACTACACAGTGCTACAAATTTGTAAAAACTCCTTGAACCATGTACTTAAAATGGGTAAATTTTAGGCATTCTGATTGTGGCTCAGTGGTAGAGCACTTGCCTAGCATGTGAAAGGTACTAGATTCAATCCTCAGCATCACATAAAAATAAATAAAATAAAGGTATTGTGTGTATCTACAACTAAAAAAAAATTTAAATGGATAAATTTTAGTGTATGTATACCTCTGTAAAGAATGACTTTAAAAATAAAATAAATGTGCTCAGAACATTTACATTAGCCTACAGTTGGGCAAAATCATCTAACACAAACCCATTTGGTTATTAAAGTGTTGTATATCTCATGCAATTCAAACAATACTGTGCTGTACTGAAAAACAGAGCAGTGTTATGCCCAGATCATGGAGTCCCCAAAGACCACCAGGGAGACCGAGGCACGCATGTAAAAGCAGAGCCTTTATTTGGGCTTAAGCTCGGTCTCTCAGACTTCACCAACACAGCAGGTCCATGCAGAGAGCCCTGAACAATGGCTGAGCAGGTTTTTATAGGGGGAGGGGTGGCAGTGAACATGACCTATGCATCACATCATTACACAAGCACCAATTACAATCATACAGCACCTATGGTTTGACCATTCAGAATCTGGAGGGTGTTCATTACATTTGGCGGGACCCAATCATGACCTTAAAGAATCTTTTGAAAATGACCGACTACAGGTGAGTTTAAAGGGCCCACATGGGGTTTGGGCAAGTGGTGAGTGAGTGGCTAGTTTGTACAAAGTAACTATCTATAGTCTCCTAGACCCTGACTCAGACCTCAGGAATGCCAGGTGTATAATTTTTAACCTCTTTGATTGGCTGTTCTGAGGGGGGTCTAAGAGTGGCTTTAGCCTTGAGCAATGTGTAGCTTTTCCTGGGATCTAAACTCGGGCCTACTAGTCTTTCTGGAGGGTCTGAAGCCTGTCATGGAGTTTATTTAGCTTGGGTCTTTCATGCAGGTACTCACCATTAATGTATAAACTGAAATCATACTGCGCCTAAGGGGTATGTGAAGTATTGAACTTAAACTAATTGCTGGATGATGGGGATGCTATAGTGACAGGGTCATCAGTTTCTCAATGGGTGCTGGGGCTCTTTGTCACTGCCCAAAATTTCAACAAAGTATTATACACAAATGACCAACTCAGGAAAAGATCAAAATTCAAAGTATGGTTTTCTTTTGAATGTGTATTGCTTTTAAACCATCATAAAACCATCAAACCATTATAAATTGGGGACCATCGGTTCTATAAAGATAATAAAAAATGTATTCTTAGTTTATCTGAAATACAAATCTTGTTGGGAATTCATTCATTTCTTCCTTCCTTTCTTTCTTTTAAATCATGCAACCCTAGTTTATCCTGCACACTTTGTGGAGAAAGGACCATGCCTTAACTCAGTTGTATATCCCTGGAACCTAGAAAAGTTCCTGGCACACAATCATAGGTCATCAATAAATCTCTGACTAATGGGGAAATATTTCCATAAAAGGCAGTTTCTCCATCATCAGGAAGCTCCAGAGCTTGAGGACTTGTTTTTCAAGCCAGTCAATTTCTTTTTCATAGTCCATTGACTTGGTAGCTTTTGCTCTTTGGTTTATGCCTGAAAATAACCAAGAGGAGTAGTAATGTACCTAAATTCTACACTTTAAAGACCAGCATTTCTTTTAGGCATGACAGGGCCAACCATATTAGAAGTCAGAGCCAGGCATTCATTCAAAGTGTTTTTTGAGCTTTCTCAGTACTGCAGACTGTGCTAAGAAGAGGGAGCACAAAGGAAGATAAGAGACTATCCATATCCTTCACTAGCAATCTAAAAGTAAGAGATAGAAAAGACAGTGAACACAGGAAAAGATGTTGACATTGAAGTGAGGAAACTTGGGCCTCAAGAGTATCACACTTTAGTTCAGAAAACCTTTTTCTTTTTCAAAGCAGAGAAAATTTCCCTTGACATGTGTTGGCCTCAGGGTCTGTTTCTTCCTTTCAAAGCACTGAGTGATGCATTTCAGGTCTATGGAGCTCTCTTCCCTCCCAAGACCTTGAAAGCTAACAGACTTTAACAGACTTTTGAATTGATCCCTGAGAAGCAACTTTCCTTGGACTAAACATCTCTTTTTCTTTTAAGATGGTGCTGAGCCTATCTTTTGAAACTGAATTCCTTCTTGGGACTTACCAAATCAGGAGTCCTTTGCTGTCTTGTCCTACTTCATAAATCCATATACTATTTCAAAAAGAGATGACCTTGGATTGTATCACTATGCTAAGAAGGGTAGAACATGGCAAAGTCATCAAAGAGGAAAAGAGGAGAGAAGAATCCTTAAGAACGCAGATAACTTTCCTTGCTTTTCCATCAGTACTAATGAGTAGCCCAGTCCACAGCATCATGGTTGCTCACAGAATAGTAGGACTTATTAAAAAATAATTGGATTTATGACTTTCAGCAGTCATGTCATTACGTGGAGGGAATCAGGCATGCAAAATTAATTAGAAACCCAATGAAGCTATATGTAAGATACAGGTGAGTTCCTGCGATTAGCAGAGAGGATTTGATGTGTCCTATTTGGAGGAGACTTAATTCTAAGAGAAAGAATCATGCATAGATATAGATCTTCAAATTTCCCAAAATATTTGTTCCTCTCCTCTCTATCAGTGAAGTATCTCTTTATTCATCCTCTGAGGAAGTGTAAAGCTTTACAGGGCTTGACTCTGGTTAAATCTCAAAGAATCTTTAAATTCAATTACTTAAAATTTTAAAATAGATCTATAAAGGAGAAGCAAGGAGCTGTTTCTTTAGCTGATTAAAATTACAGATATTTCAAGCTTTAAAGGGTCTTAAAGTACATATTTTCTAACTTGTCATTTTAGAAACAAAGAAACTGGACCCCCCAGAAAAGGGGGTAATCTGACACCCCTTGATCACTGCAGACCTCACACCAGTCCTGGCACAGGGACAAATAAAAATTTGTGGAATGAATATATAACTCTTGTTGGTTGAAGTCAAGGTTAGATGTATCATAGAGTTTCTCTGTCCCTCTATGTATCATGGTTTGCTTCTTAAGAAGTATTCGTTATTGCTTAGAGCATGCAGGCCACAGTGAATGGTGTTTTAAATTCATCCTGACTCAACTTGGAAATAAAAGTCCTTCCTGGGTCAAATGCCTAACCCTTGTGCTTCAGCATTTCTGATAAGCAAGAGGTCAAAATGTTTGTCCGTTGTGACTGTTCTGTGTCCAAAGAATATTTGTTCATCTGATTATCTGTATGTAATGGAAAGGGGAAGCATTTACAGTCCTAAAAGCACACAGCTGGTCAGAGGCAAAGCCTGGAGCAGATGCCCAGTCTCCTAACTCCAAGACCAGGGCTTGATCGTGAATTCTCTGCTGTTTCTTGGCTTGTGGAAGACCAGAATCTGTGCTCCCCAAAGCAGCGGGCCGTGGGAGGAAGGAAATGGCAAAATCAGAAGGGATTGAGTAATAAGCCCATTGAGAATTTTCATCTTCATCATAAGTGGCATTAAGTCTCTTTATTTATTCATGTATTCAACAGACACACCCTGATGGTCCACTGAAGGCCAGAATGGGTGCTGGGAGTGTGCTGGGAGTGGGTTTGCCTGGATGTGGTCAAACAGGCTTGGTGTCTATCCTGAAGAAGCTGACATTCAAAGGGAGAAAAGGAAACAAAAGAGCACCAGAAAGACCCACAATCATCCAATAAGTGTCTTAGACTGTTTTCCGTTGCTATAACAAATTACCAGAGACCAGGTAATTTGTAAAGAATAAAGGATTATGAAGCTCATGGTTCTGAAGGCTAGGAAGTCCAAGAGCATGGAGCCAGCATTTGCTGAACTTCTGGTGAAATCCTCAATTCATGGCAAAAAGTGAAAGGGTAAGTGTATGCGCGCATGCAAAAGAGAAAAAAGAAAGCCAAACTCTCTTGATAGCCATTTCTTCAAGAAAGACATTAGTCCCTTCATAATACTTCAGACCCAGGATACAGACACCTCTCACTAAACTTTATCTTCCAACACTGCTGCATGGAGGAGTTTAAGTTTCATCATGTGAGCTTTGGGTGTGGAGGGGGTACACTTCAACCATGGCAAAGAGAGACTTTGAGTAAGATACATTGTATGTGAAGCACAAAATAGCAAGAGCATTTAATAATCAGGGGAGGCAGAAGACAAGGACATGGAAACCCAGGAGGAAACTTCTCTCAGTTCTCCAGTGAGAAACTCATGATTGTGCATTTAAATTGTGTTGGTAACTGAAAGCATGTGAAGAGAAAAGAAGTACTCTCAAAGCATGTGAAGAGAAAAGAAGTACTCTCAAGTTTTGACTCAAAACTTCAAGACTTTCTTGAAATATGTAGAACCCTCCAAGGTAAATTTGGTCCTGGCCATAACAACTATCATTGAATTAGCACGTCTCCTCTAAATCACCATCCCCCAAGAAATGATGTCCTATGAAGAAAATCAGCTTGTCAGTCAATCATGAAAGGGCTCTTCCCAATGACTTCCAGTACCATTACTCTAACAAGTTCCAAGACATCAACAGTTTTACCTTCAGCTATGGTTCCCACCAAAACTTATGTTGAGGCTTAGTCTCCAATATAAGGATGTTGACAGGTGATGAGATATTTAAGAAGTATTGGGCCATGAGGTTCCACCCTCATTAGAGGATTAATGTAGCTCCCTTAAGAGTAGGTTCATTGCCACAAGCATAGGATGTTGTAAAGCAAGTTGGGCTTCCTCTACTTTCTCTTGCTTTCTCTCTTACAATGTGACCTCTTCTGCAAATACCCATTTGCCTGTTTTTCCACCATGCATGGGGCAATATGTGGTCCTTACCAGAAGCTGAGAAGATGCTGGCACCATGCTCTTGGACTTCCAGAACCATGAACCAAAATGAACCTTTTTTCTTTATAAATTACCCAGTCTTGGGTATTTCTTTATAGCAACGGAAAACAAACTAAAATACCCATCATTGCTTTTTTAAAAGGCAAATAAGTACATAGCATTATTATGAAAATGCTTTTTATTTCCTAGACCTATTGAAAGAGGTTCATATACCCATTTTAAGAATGACTAACCCATCATGACCAGAAGGGAGCAGGAGACCAGCATACTGGAGTTTGTCTTTTCAGTGCTCTTCATTTGATCTCTTGGGAGAGCCCTCTCACGGTGAGTGTCACAAGAATAATATTCCATTTATCAATCAAGGCTAGATTTATGCTCCTTTAGACCTAAACTTGGCTTTCATTGAATAAAACTCCCTTTAAAAATGCTTACATCAGAAGGAAAGCCTAAGTCACAACCGTATGAATATATCCATATTTAATGCTTCCTGGTACAGTACATTGCTCTAGGTTAAGAGCACAACAAGAGATAAAGCTTAGTCCCTGGCTTGTGCTATCCTTGAGTGGGAAGCCTAAAACAGAGATAAAAGTATAGAAAATAATTCAATGCATGTAAATTTTAAAAATGCAGCAGCTCTCTAGAGAAAAGAGAGACCACTAATGTCTGAAACATCCACACATTCACTTAATAAATATCCTGAGGATCTGCTAAGCACTAGACTCTGTTCTGGGTGTGGGGATTCAGAGATGAACAAGATAAGATTCTTGACCCATCAAATGTACTTTCTCTGTCAGCACATAGGTGTATCATATAATCACGGGTGTATGTGCAGCAGAGAAAACTAGGATGAGAGGAAGGAACTGTCTTCAAAGGGGTCGAGGGAGGTGATATTTTAGTCTGGGTAGCTGGGAAGCTCCTTGAGCAGGTGACACAGGAGATAATACCTTAATAAAGTGAGAGAGTGAATACCTATGAAGAAAGTGTAAATATCCTGAGAACTAATAAAGTCTGGTTTGTTGGAGAAACTACAAAAAAGCTTGTGTGGCTGGAGCAGAGAGCAGAAGGGCAAGAGTTTATTTAACTCTGGATGTGCCGTGAAGCTATTGCAGGTTTGAATGATTTCATTACATAATCTAATTGGTGCTGTTTATAAGATACCCTTGGAGCTGTGGATAACTAAATACAGATACTTTTAAAAAAAATTGAAGCTGAAAACATTACAAGTAGAAAATGCATTGTACTCACCTCACCGCTGCCCAGCATTGCCAGAGTGGATGGTAGGTTGCTAGTTGAAGAAAAGATCTAAACTCAAATTTAGTTTGGTTTCTATTAAATATGTACAATTTTCCCTTCATAAAGTTGAAATATCACAAAGTCATTATAACTTGGGACCATCTGAATATGAATCTGGAACTGGGCGGTGGGGGTGAGACAGAGGGACAATCAGGGCTGGAGATAAACACCGGAACCTCATTAGAATTTACATCGTGTTCTATGTGTCCACAGGACAAGGCCAGACAAGTCCAGGACACTGTGCTATAGAGAAGTCGTGGAGAAAAGGAAGAACCAACCAAGGTCCTTAGAAACCAAAGAGATAAGGTGAAACCAGGAGAGCCTGATGTCCAAGATGCCAAGGGAAAAGAATGACAAGAAGGAAGCCACTGATTTTCTGTGTCCCATACTGCTGAAGTCAAGTAAGATGTGATCTGAGAGCTGAGCCCGGACTTGAGAAGAAGGCAGGGTGGAGTGTCACAGCCTGACTATAGTGTGCCAGCAGAGAATCAGGGGGGAAATGGGAGGCCAGGAAAAGAGGCTGCCATTACCAGGCAGTGTTGTTAAGCAGAGAAATGGGACCCCAGTTGAAGTGGGATGTAGGATCTAGGGAGTTTTGTATTTATTTTATTTCTTGTTTTGTTTTTCATTAGAAGTTATTGTAGCACATTTGGCTGTTTGGATAATAAATTAGCAGAAATTTAAATGGCATTGTTCATGAGAGGAAGGCAGTAATTCCCAGAGTAGACCCCCAAGGCAGGTGACAGAGAATGGGCTCACTGGCAATGTTCATCCACATGTAGGTACTTTGGCAGACTTGTAGATGGAAAGAACAAGTTACCTCTCCTTGCTTCTGTTTTCTCTGTGATGAGACAGATGAGGTTATTGGCTGAAAAACAGAAGTCTGAGGAAGGACAAGGTGTGAGTGTGAAGTATCAGAGAAATGCAGGCTTGAGTTGAGAGTTGATAGAGATTGGTAGTCATGCATTTAAAGGGAAATGGGCCAGGGATACTTCACAAACAATGAATTTTGAGTTGACCTTAGAAGAAAGAATAACACCCAGGTTTAGAACTTGAGATTATAAATGAAAAGAGAGAGAGAGAGAGAGATGTAAGTACCTTAAAGTGGTACTACATGCCTTGTTCATAGGACTGTATAGATATTTGTTGAATGAATGGGTGGATGATTGAGTGAATGCCAAGTCCTATTCAGAAGAGAGTGTTTGTGGGCCACTTCAGTCTCTTGGAGGACATTAGAGGTACAAGTTGAAAAACAGATAGGGACTAAATCAGGTTTGTCCTCAAACCTACAGTCCAATAGAAAGTTATTGTCAATAACTGGTACTCAAAGGAAGCACAAGCTTAATAATAGCAGCTTGTTGTTTTAGTCAGCTTTTTTCACTGCTGTGACCAAACGACATGACAAGAGCAATTTTAGAGGAGGAAAAGTTTCTTTGGGGGCTCACAGTTTCAGAAGGCTCAGTCCACAGGTGGCCAACTCCATTGCTTTGTGCCTGCGATGAGGTAGAACATCATGGCAGAAGGACATGGTGGAGGAAAGCAACTCAGGACACGGCCACCAGGAAGCAGACAGACCTCTACTCACCAGGGACAAAATATATACCCCAAAAGCACACCCTCAATGACCACCCTCCTCCAGAAACCTACCTGCCTACAGTCACTACCCAAGTAATCCATTCAAGTGAATTATTACATTGATTAGGTTAAGGCCCTCACAACCCAATCATTTTGCCTCTAAACCTTCTTGCATTGTCTCACACATGAGATTTTGAGGAACTCCACATGTGTAAACCATAACATCTGTATTCCATAGAATCAGGACTTAACCCAGTTCCAGATCACTCAGTTCCATATACCATACATAATACTCATTATAAACATTTCTTTCTCTGACTTGTCAAATTTTTTCTTTTTCTTTTGCATTTCTTCTTTATAGAAATGCTTTAATGTAATCACATTTTTAACATTTACTTTTTATGATGTCTTGGGTTCAAATATTATTCAAAAGGAGCTCTTAATGTTCTCTTAATATTCTGTTTTTTAAAAAGTTCTCCTTTGCTGATAGTCATTTTTTTACATTTAAAGTTCTAAGTCATTTGGAATGGGTTGTCAAAAGAGTTATATATTATTTTCATTTGTCTCAACCATTTATTAAATAAACCACATCCTCTACTGCTGCTTTGAAACTATCATATATTAAATTTCCTTAAGTATTTGGAGCTACTTCAGTATTTTCTGCACTATTCCAGTAATGTGTCTATTCTTTTGCCAGCACTGACCTGTTATAACTATTGTGGTTTTGTGACACAGTATCAGGATGTAGAAACTGAAAGCAGTAGCTCTGATCTTCAATCTATATTATGCATAGATAGGCATACTCACTTTTTCTCCTTCTTTGTCTTATTTCCTCTCCTTCCACCACCCCCCCCCCCTTCATTTTTGCAGTGCTAGGGATAGAATACAGAGCATTACATATGCTAGGCAAGCACTCTACCACAGAGATACATCTCCAGCCCTAATCAATAGTAATTGAACAAATGTTGTCTTGATTTGAAGAAAGACACAAAGCCTAGATCCCCTTCCTTGGCTAGCTGAAGACAAGAAAGAGGCTACTGTCCTGGTAAATGCTATGAATTTCCTCTACCCTAGAGCTCAGCAATGCTTCTTGCTGTTGATCCCTGGCACTGGGTGAACACTGCTTGACGAGATTGAGGGTCTGTTGGGAGTGGAGAGTGAGACACAGTACGTGGCCCTGGGAAACTTCAAGTCATTCCCAGATCTTTCTTCTCCAGTGATTACATCTCAATAGAGATTGCTAATATATTTATTCATCTGCAGTAGGCAAAAACTTTTTTTGAAGTTTCTGAAATAAAGGTCACTATTTGACATTTCTTGCTTTGGGTCTGGCAGCAGTGATACCCTAACCCTGCACATCGAATCTCCAAATCCTGTGTCCCAGATATATGCAGCCTGTACAAATGTTCTATCTAAGTAGCCAAGTCACCAAATTACTCTGCTCATATTATTTGTTTGAATATATGGAAAAATTAAACATTTTATTGACTCTTTAAAATGAGAGTGTCAATCCATTCCCCCTAGATATTTGCCTTTAATAATGTCTTAAAGAGATAGCAAGATGGAACTGAGTGCAGTGGCGCACACCTGTAATCCCAGTGATTTGGGAGGCTGAGTCAGGAGGATTGCATGTTCAAAGCCAGTCTCAGCAATTTAGCGAGGCTCTAAGCAACTAAGCAAGCCCTCATCTCAAAATAAAATGTAAAAATGGCTGGGGATATGGCTCAGTGGTTAAGCGCCCTGGGTTCAATCCCTGGTACATACAAAAAATACATAAACAAACAACGAGATGAGAACATTTAGCTGCTATCTTCTAGAAAATGGGGAGTTGAGGTTTGCACATTGTGTAGTATTTAATTTTCTCCAATTTCCCCTATATCTGACTTCTGTCTCACTCTGAACATAAGGTGAGAGATGTAAGAGAAAGGAAGAGCTGCTCTGCAGTCAGAGGGCAGAAGCTGGAGTGAAGCCTGAAGGGAAACACTGCAGTAAAGCTCTTTCAGGAAACACCAATCAGCAACAAATAACAGCACAAGAGATGGCAGTCCGCGACTCGCCTGCAGCAACAGAAAGGAGATCACACATGGACCTCTGGCAGCCTCTCTGTCTTGGAACAGATCTCAAAGGCCAAGCGGATCTGAGGAACTATGAGTAACTAGAGCTGATGCTCTCTGAAAGTCCCCTGGAATTATCTTTCCCCTCCTCTATTTTGGGGGGAATTTTTCCCAGGAAAGCATTTTAGAACTAGTTCTGATAGAAAGAGGGGTTGAAGTCAAACCTCCAGTTAGTAGAATAATTCCGTGTTTCTCATTATACATACACAGGTAGGTGATAGATTGTCAGGTGGATAGATGATGGATAGAGAGAAAAATGGATGAATAAATAGATTAGCTAAAGAGATAAGAAGATGGATGAGCTGATAGGTGGATAGATAGTAGATAATACATGTAATTTTTCAGATGCATCGTGAGCTATGAGGAAGGATGGAAAGGTTGTGAAAGAAATCAGAACAGTAGGAAGGAGGCAAGAAAATATCTAAGGGTGGGAGGTTCCGTGCACTGTTGAGTTGCTATGTGTTCTAGTAACAAATAATGAAGCAGACTTTAATCACCAAAGATCAAGTTCAACTCTATGACATAGCATTCTTTCAGTCCTGTAAGATGTATAAAACAATTCAGATATAGTAGAATTCCCTCACTCTGCTTCTTCTCAAATGTGTTCTTCCCCCACCCAGTTCCTCCTCCAGGCTCCCAGTGCCAGGGCTTTGGAAATTGCTATCAATCATTGCATGTCTTTACCCCTTAAGTACATGTCTATGTATCAATATACAATTTATAGTATTCCTTTGCAATGTTCTCTTTTTAATTCAATATATAACTGAAATGTATTTATATTTTATATATCCAGCTCCAGCTCATTATTTTCACTGAATTATAATGTTACATTATATGATTGTACCACAATTTATTGTCTACTCTTCCACTGAGACATTATGTTGTTTCTACATTTTAAGCACTTTTAAACAATGTTGAAATAAACATTCTTCACTATATGTGAATATTTCTGTAGGGTACATAAGCAGGATTAGAATGTGTACAACAAATAACTTAATTTTTAAATCTTCCCCTTACAATAATTCTCCTGATTTGTTTATTTAAAGTCATAAAGTCCACTTTGTATCCACCATTGTAGACAAAGAAGAAATAAGGAATATTATCAACCAACTCTAGGGTGTGGATTTTCCTTTGGTCTTGATTCAGGAAGTTGAACTACAATATGACATTTGTAAGACAATTAGGGGAAATTTGGACTTTGGACAGTGGAGAGAAATTGTTTTTAAGCATGATCATAGCATTAGGGGTTACATTTTTTTTGTATCATTTTAATGAATCCTCCTGTTAGAAACTCTGAAGTGTTTGTGAATGAACTGATAAGATACATGGAATTTGCATGCAAATAGTTCAGCATGGAGAAGGGGAAAGGAAAAATAATAGAGATAAGCTTGGCATATGTTGAGAATTATGGAATTTAATGAAGTGCACATGGGCAGGGGGAAGTCCTCATACATGTCTATTTTGTGTACATTTGGGAAAAGGGGGCAAGTTTCTGCCCTCATTAGAAGAGTGGTAGATTCTAGGAAAGGCAAACTTTTGTACCTCAGTTTCCTCCTCGTTAAGATGAGGGCTCATATCACAGTTCTATGTTAATGAGCTAGAGATTTAGGATAAAGACAAAGAGTTGCTGAGTCTCCAGGGAGACATCTGTGAACCACTGAGGTACAGCAAGCACTCAGGAACAGTTGGGACTCTTGAATGACATGCCCTTGCCCCCGCCCCCTTTGTAAAATGAAGGAACCCCACAAGTGCCGGGAAAACAGGCCAAACTGTGCGGCTCCACCCTAGTTCCACCTCTACTCTGGCCCTTAACTACGGCCCATCTATAAATATTGGACTCCCAACCCAAGGTGGCTTCTCACTCTCAAAACAACCCTCATTCCCCCCTGGATATAGATCTACTTCCTAAATAAACTTCTGTCTGTGCCTTTGTCTGGAGTGTACTGAAATTCTTTTTCATCATGTATGCCAAGAACCCCACTGGTCCTGAGTTGAGTTTCTCCTCCTCTCTGGGAACTCCTCAGACCTTTCTCCAGAGACATCTCTTCTCCCCAAGAGTAATGAGAGAGAATATCTTTACTAGAAAATAAACACTGAAGTAAAAAAGAATACAGGACACTGTGTGTGTCATCCACTCTGAAATGAAAGAAAAAAAATGAATTTTATTATCTATACATGGAGAAAAAATCATAAGGCAAATGTGATGAAATGTTCACATTCTCATTTATCTCTATATTATGTTTGTGGATCTTCTATGAATAGAACATTATTTTGAAATAACAATTTTAAAAAGTTGGTGAACATATAGAAAAATAAGATAGAATTTTTATATAAAAATTAGTGCAGCCAGGTGCAGAGGCACATGCCTATAATCCCAGAAGCTCTGGAGGCTGAGGCAGGAGCATCGAGAATTCAAAACCAGTCTCAGCAACTTAGCCAGGCCCTAAACTATTTAATGAGATCCTGTCTCAAAATAAAAAGGGTTGGGGATACAGCTCAGTGGTTAAGCACCCCTGGATTCAATCCCTGGTACAAAATATATATATATATATACAGTGTAAAGTTATTTCTTCGAAGATACAAAAAGTGAAAATATAAAATTATGTTCACTCATGGATACACATCTTAGCTACAGAATGCTTAAATACTTGAGCACAGAACAGTGCCAGCTGCTTCCTCTCAATCAACATTAGAGATTATTATGATCCAGGTTTTTTTTAATTCATTCTGAGATGGGAATTATGTTGACTGAGCATTAATTCTGTACCAAACAGTATCTAATATTAAGTATTCCTTCAATCTAATAAAACATCATTTCGCATTTTAGAGATGGAGATACTGAGACACAAAGGATGAACTGATGACTCCCAGAGTCATGCAATCTGTGTGACTGACGTTCGATGTTTCAATTGGCTAGGCTACAGTGACCAGTTGTTGGTCAAGCACTAGTCTAGACTTTGCTGGGAATGGTATTTATAACCTAACATGAGTTCCCAGTCTGTTGGCCTGCCCTGTGGATTTGGACTGCAGACCACAAGATTAACTCTTACCTGAATTTCAAGGCTATTGGCCTGCTTTATAGATTTCAGACTTGCTATTCCCCTCAATTGCATGAGCCAATTCTTTCAAATCTCTTTATAGATGATAAATACATAGGCAGGTAGGTGGGTAAGTAGATGAGAGAATAACGAGATAGAGATCCTCTTAGTTCTGTGTCTCTTAAAAATGCTGCTTAGCATCACAGTCAGCATCACAAATATAAATATGCCAGATGTCAGCCAGACGCGGTGGCTCACACCTGTAATCCTAGCACTTTGGGAGGCTGAGACAGGAGAATCACGAGTTCAAAGCCAGCCTCAGCAACAGCGAGGTGCTAAGCAACTCAGTGAGAGCCTGTCTCTATATAAAACACAAAATTAGGGCTGCAGATATGGCTCAGTGGTTGAGTACCCCTGAGTTCAATCCCTAGTACCAAATACACACACACACACACACACACACACACACACACACACCAGATGTCTCTGCTTCAAAGTTGTCTCTATCCAACTTCATTCATTCATTTGACCAAGCACCTCCAGTTTGAAATCCCAGCTTCATCATATCCTCACTGTTAACTTGGGGGAATAGATTTTCCCTCTTTGAGCCTGCCTTGTCTGTAAGCAGGGACAAAAATGAATATTCCATGGGTTTTTGTGAAGATTGAATCAGAAGTAACAGGTCATTCTGGGTCTTAGATCTATTCCTACCATTTAATCATCCTGGCTTCAGAAATAAATTAAACAGTGAAGGGAGGTGGGATGGGAATAGGAAAGACAGTAGAATGAATGAGACATTACTTTCCTCTGTTCATATATGAATACATGAGCAGTGTAATCCCACATCATGTACAACCACAAGAATGGGAAGTTATACTCCATGTATGTACAATATGTCAAAATGCATTCTACTGTCATGTATAACTAAAAAGAACAAATAAGAAAGTTAAATAAATAAATAAATTGAGATACTCTAAAAAAGAAAGAAATTAGACATATTAACAGATGTTCACAGAAGCATTATTCATACTAATGAAAAATTTTTTTTAAATATTTGTTATAGTTGTTGATAGACCTTTATTTTATTTATATGTGGTGCTGAGAATCAAACCCAGTGCCTCACACATGCTAGGCAAGCGCTCTGCCACTGAGCCACAACCCCAGCCCCCTAATGAAAATTTAAGGCCTCTAAATATCAGAAAATTGATTAAACCAAGATAGATACCCATCATGCAAATATTACATCATTTTATGACACTATTTAATAATATATATGGTATTTTTAAGAACAGAAAATTTTCCTGTTTGACCCCAATATTTAAAGGTATGTGTGAGGCGCTAAGCAACTCAGTGAGACCCTGTCTCTACATAAAACACAAAAATAGGGCTGCAGATGTGGCTCAGTGGTTGAGTGCTCCTGAGTTCAGTCTCTGGTACCAAAAAAAAAAAAAAAAAGTTATGTGTACAGAGGAGGTTCTGGTTTTGTTAAAAGTGGAGGAATTATGCTTATAATTATAATGACAACATCAACAAAATTTGCACATAAGACAAAACAACTCTCAGAAGTTTCTGAAAACTACAGACAAATGAACAGGATAAAGAATAAAACATCAAGGAATAATCATCCCACTGTGGGGTCTCTGTATAATTATTTGGTTTAGTTTGATTTTTCTCAACTCCTACATATTCCTAAAAGTCAAAGTGAGATCAGTTAAAATTAACGACCTTTACTTGAGCAAAAAAAATGTTCTGCTTCATGAACCGAGATATGGTTTTCCTGATCTACCTTTTTCCTTCTCCTATAAATATGGACGCATAATGAGATGTTGCTTTTCCTTTTGCCTAAGTGAGTGAGTATGATGAGCAAAGCCTCTTTGCCAACCCAGGTAGACATGCAGCAAGCAAGAAATATGTCAAATTTTAAAGCCAAAAAGAAAGAAAAGAAATAAAAATGTATGTTCTAGTGTAACTGAAACCTCGGTTCCTGTCCCCACTGCCAATCAATGCCAATTTGATAATGACGACACGGTTTTTGAGAAAAAAGAAAAAGAAGGTATATTGTTTTGCTAGCAAAGGAGAAGCACAGGGGACTCTTGTCCCAAAGGCTGCGACTCTCTTGATCAGTAAGGACAGGAGGGTTTTAAAGGGTTACATTCCAAGTGTGCTCTGGTGAGGAGTCCCCGGCACCCTGATGGCATGGGTTAGGATTCACTTGTTAATTTGGGAGAGATTCGCTTCCCAGCTCCTCAGCAGGCATCTCCTTCCTATAGTGGTTCTGTTCAAGGCCAGTTAACTAGAGGAAGAAAAGATAACACTGTCTCCCTAATCTTGTTAGGGAGGAGGAGAGAGGAGAAGAAAGAAAAAAAAAAAAAAAAACATTAAAAAAATAATAATAAACCTTAGAGCAAGGAGAGCTATATTCAGAAGGTGAAGGGACCACTGTTACACTAGAACTAGGAAGAATTACAGAACAAAGAGGTTCAGAATACCCCTGTGGCACAATAGGTGCAGGACCTGGGGTGGCATACAGAAGCAACCTGATTGGCTGCAGTTGGCCTTTGTCTAATATGGGCATGGTCTAATCTATTGGCAGCCTGTGATTGGCTGAAGCTCTACAGTTGTGGTCTGCTAAAACTCAAGTCTCTTGGTTACAAGGTTATAGTCTTAGGTTACAATTTGTTTACACATCAAGCTAAAATACAGTTCAGTATTTATGGAGGCCATTTTGGGCTAACTTTTATCACCCTAAGTACAAAGACAGGTTTAGGACAAACTTATTTCAATTTAACAATATCCTACCTGAAACTGCTATATATTACCAAGCATAAGTTCAAGTATGGACAGGAAAAGCTGTCAGGGAAATCTACTCTCTGGTCAGAGGACTAGAAAGTGAGGCTTACACAGGACAGTTTTTTCATATTCAGGCCTGCCCTTTGTGAGCCTCAGGGAAGATGTCACAATGCTGTAGTGATGGCGGCTCCCACAGGCTCCTTTGTCTCCCTGCTTTGTCATGTAGTTTTTGCTGCAGAAGTGCACAGCAGCACAGAGGAGTTTAAAAGCATCAGCTTTAAACCCAGAGTTGGAGGAAAGGGGGCCCTGGGAGCCAGAAAATCTGGAGAAAACTCTGAAGAGGAAGAAACAGGAGAACTGAACCCTTTAGGTCTATGTACATGCACACGCTTTGACAGCTGAAGGGTGGCCTTGACCACTGTTAACAATAAACATACCTGGACTGTAGTTAAAGCAGTAAAAATGAATTTTATTCAGGAAATAACAAGAGAGCAGAGCTCTGATCAATCTGTGTAAAGCAGACTGGGTGTTTTAAAGGGAGAATGAAGGTGAGGGAGGCAGGTGAGTGCAGGCTTAGTAGATTCAGGGAAGTGAAAAATTACAAAGGGTGGTCAGCGTAAGTACAACTAGGCTGCTGTGTCTGCTTGCTGGCAATTATCAGAGTTAGTATTCTGTCCTCCCACAAGAGAGTGGGAGATGGACAGCTTGTCCTTTCCTGATGATTACATTTCAAAGGGATGGATTTCAGGTTCTTGAGAAAAACATTTTTGAGATGTAGGAGATACACAGTTGTAAGCCCTTTCTAGTAAGTGCTTTCAGAAAGGGAGGTCAGGAAGCTATATAGTCAAGTGTCAGCTAAAACAAACAGCAAATTCTTCAGGCGGTGTGTCGCTTTCTTAGGGGACATCACAGGAACACAGTCTTATGCTGCTAGAAGCTCTGCTAAAGTTTGATTGTCTCTGTGTGCAAGCTGGGATGGAGTCTTTATAAGTGCTATGAGTTCTGCAGACCCACACAGACTGGGAAGATAATGCTGCAAGGGTTTGCAATTCTAAACTGACATTAGGACCACACCTCCCAGAAGAGGGTCAGGCAGTGAAGAGAGTGGGGTAGTCATGATGACTGGCTGCTTAAACGGGAAAAAAGTTGACATTCTTTAAAAGGTTTTAACAGGACCCAAAGTTTCATAATATTCACAATGTCCAGAATGCAATCCAAAATTACTTAACAAACTTCTGTTTCATGCAACATGGATAAATTGCATAGACGTTATTCTGATCAAAAAGAAGCCAAACACACACACACAAAGTGAGTGCTGTATATTTAAATAAAGTTCAAAATCAGGCAAAATGAATTCAGGGTGTTGAAAACAAAATAATGGTAAACTTTAGGAAGGTGCTAATGACTAGGATATATAATGGGATGTTGGGAACCATGTCATTATTTTACATCTAAGTCTGGATATGCTACACAGGCGTGCTCATTTTGCAATAAATTTTCAAGGTGTGTTTAAGATTCATAGTCTTTGCTTTTTATTATACTTTAAGAAAAATTTTTACCCCAAAATGGTGCTTTTGTGGGCTATACTCCTAGAATTATTTTGTTGCTTTTACACATGAACAATAGGTTCCTTTGTATAATATTCTTGGGTCATAATTTATTTCCCTTAGAATTTGTGGACTTTGCTACATTGTCTCCTGATGTTACTGTGTAGACATCTGAGACTCTCAGGATTCTTTTGCTCTTGAGGGGCCTTGATTTTTCTGCCTAGGTGCCTGAAATAATCTTTCTTCATACTTGAAGTTAAATAAGTATGCCTTTATATTCATGGCTCTGCATTAATTCTTTCATGGTACATAGTGTGTATTTTATAAACTACAAAATCTGTTTTACTGTTTTAGAGAAAATTTCTCTTATTAAAGCCCTGGTAACTTTCTCTGTCTCCCTGTTTGTTTGTTTGTTTTTTTCCCTCTCATCCTCATCTTAGTTCATCTGTTTTCTACCTCTGTCATGTTTTCACTAATTACTTTGAGTGTTCTAACAATTTCAGTTTATTTACATCTGCAATGATGCTATACTGGCTTTCTTGACTCTGCAATTATTCTCCTTTCTTATTCTCTGGTTATATTTCATTTTTGAGTTCTTATTTCATTGAATTTATTATTAAATTCTGCAATAACTTAAAGCATTTTTGGACAACCTGCCTTGGGTTACTGAATTGTGTATTTTCCTAGACCAGCCTTCTAATCCATCCTTCCTTGTGCTATTTTCTTACCTTCCTTTCTATTGTGCATGTATCTAAACCATTTATTTCCAACATTTTTATTCTTAATTCAGATTGGTTCAGTCTTGATCTTCCTTTTTCTCTACTACAGGGAAGATATTTCTCTTTGACCTCTGTCTCAAGCTCTAGAAAATCTGTTTTCTGCTCTCTACTGCATTCAATCTGAGTGGATGTTAGGAGTTTTAAACTGCTTTTCAAGATACAGATGTAGGGAAAATGGAGGGAGCTTTTCTAGGCTAAGTGCCACCCTTATTGAACCTTAGAGACTTATAGGATTGACCACATGGAAGTAATAGCTATATATTTCCAGGTTGTAAGTTAAGGGAAAGCCTAGGGAGATAATTTAATATCCATTCTCCTGGGTAGGAAAACAGTCCAATGATATGAGACACTTTCTGGTAGTAACAAAGCTCTTTATCTGCCTAAATTATTAATGACTAGGAAGTACCTACCCATAGGGACTGCTCTTACTATGACCCCTCTCTGCATCCTAGAAGGTGTACCCTTATGTTCCTTTGATAGTTCCTGCCTCTGTAAGATATGATGGTGATGTCTGATTCAACTAAACATCCTGACAGGAAGTGAGAAAATAAATACCAAATACTTTAGAAAGAATTAAGTCTCTGCTCTTGAGTCTTTCTTTTGCACATAAAATGAATTTGATAATCTGGTGGTTTTGATCTGCAACATGAATGGTGTTTATAATGCTACCTATGTTTGTTTTAAAACCTTGGTGTTCCCTTGGCTACCTAGTCTAAATAAGCATGTGGATTCAATTCAGCAAACACTGAAGTGCCTGTGAGCATGGTGGTAACGTTTCTTAAAAGCATTCTGTGGGTTGGGGATGTAGCTCAGCGGCAGAGCACTTACCTGGCACACATAAGGCCTTAGGTTTCATCCCTAGCACCAAAAAAAAAAAAAAAAAAAAAAAGTTTCTGTGACTCACACTCTTAAATTCTTTTCCTGATGCTAAGTCATTCTTGGAGTCCTGGGTGGGAAATATAGTCGAGCTAATAGGTGACTAATGTGTTCAAATTAATAAAAGCTGACATCTTCTAATCTAAGCTCTTACATATTCCAGATTCCCTGTTAATCATGTTAAAATCCATATTCACTAATCCTAACAATAAGATTACAAAGAGATTGAGAAAACTAGTAAAACTTGGGGATGTTAGTTAATTTGCTTATGGACACACAACTATCAAATGCCAAATTCAGAAACTATGGAAGACCTTCCTGCACTGGGAGCCTGTGCTTTGACCCTGCAGCTCATTGTTGAGTGACTGTGGAGTAAAACTTGTATTCATTTTCTGTATGCAGAAGTAAGAAATATTTAATTCAGTGACATAAAACCAGAGACCTGACATACAGTATGTTCCTTGACAGAAAAAAAAGAGGCAGAATTATATGAAATGATGATATACATCTTCAGTGTCTAATCTAGTGCCAAAGGAAATTTCACCCAGGTCTTGGCTAGGATCACAATCATCTCTAAGGGTACACTGACAAAGTTTCTCTTGTCAATTCTGTAAACCATGTGATAAATATCCATGTTTGCTGAAGAAGGCAGTGCCTTCCTCTGACTTTGTTCTTGATCCTGGTTCCTTAAATGCCTTCGCCAAACCACTTCTATGACCCTTTCTCCCAACACAGACCATGGTAGAACATCACTTGCTTTGTCCTCATTCACCGGCCAGGTTCTGGGTCCGTGATCCAACATATGACACCCACTTCCTGCCCATTAGAGACCATAAGGTTTTAACTTTGCTACTGTCATTATTTGTTTTTACCAAAGTCCCAATGGCCTTTGGACATGATCTGTGCAATTTCTTTTTTGATCACATTGACATCTTTTTATTCAAAAAGAGAATCCCAGCAATGCAATGACTATATTCCTTACATATATATCACCTGCTATAAAAATATCCTATTAGTTTTTATTTATTTTGTCTTATCTCTTATCAATATGTACTTTTCCCATATTTGGGAATCTTTGTTGGATTTCACCTGTGTTTCAACCTAAAAATCTGTTTTGATCACTTTCATATATAAGAAAGTATTTAATAAATACTCAATAATATGTTAAGAGCTAACTTAATTGTTGAACAATTTCAGTGGCAAATTCTATTCCAAGTTCATACCTGTTTTTATGCTCTGATCTTGATGTGTCAGTGATATCTGTGGTGATGTTACTCATGAGACAAACCTTTAAAATCAGATGAACTATGTCATATTGAAACTTGCTAAGCTTTCATTGAGGGCTCATGTTATGCTTATTAAAAATTCATCTGCCTGTCTTTTCTCTTCAAGGTTTAAAAAGAATTGCCCAGATGAAGCCATCAGGCTAGTAACATGAGCTATGTGACAAGCCCTCCATAAGGAACTATATTAGCTACTAATAGCTATCAGCTTGGGAAAAGATGAAGTCATCACACAGCACTCTGCCCAGTGTGTTCCTCTCTGTTTAATGAGTACATTAAGTCTAATGTGGATAATGATACAGCTTCCCTCTCCT
This sequence comes from Geosciurus inauris, assembly GCA_004024805.1. NCBI lineage: Eukaryota > Metazoa > Chordata > Mammalia > Rodentia > Sciuridae > Geosciurus > Geosciurus inauris. The sequence goes on along the minus strand of PVHX01003634.1, from coordinate 56,985 downwards.
ATACTTTTACTCCAACGAGCCCAAAGTGCCTTACAAATGTTTTCTTGTTGATTGTCATCTCTCTGATGGGGCATTTAGAAGGTACCAGAAGGAAGCAGAGCAACTGAGGTGATTCTCAGGGTATGGAGACATCCAGTCACCTCTCTCCTTGCTTAACTCAAGACTAGCTTTACCTTGGGCATGACATGGGCCTTCTTCACTCCTTCCTCCTAAACAAAAAGAGGCTTAGCCAATTAGAAACTTGAGTTTGTTACACATTGCACCATTTTTACGTGTCTTCCATTTGTTCACTTTCCCAAAACACATTTAAGTGTTACTTCCTTGGGAAGCTCACTGTGGTCAAGCATTTCTCCATTTGGAAACAATTTTCCAAACATTCCACTTGCTTGCTTGCTTTGTATCTGTACACAATGGACAATGACAAACACTGAAACTTGATGAGAATGTTTTTTTAAAGGAGGGAACAAAATTTTCTAGAAATCCCAAAGAAAGCACTTCCTCTTGGCTTTAGTAAGACACATACACACACACACACACACACACACACACACACACACACACACAATTTATATACATTTTGACCTTTCAGAAAAAGCTGGGAGGGGGCTTGCCCAAACAATTGAGTTTTATTGAAACTGGATTACAGAGCTCTCATTGTAGCCTGCCTTGAAGAGAGGCCAGTGGAATGGACAGTTCCGCCTATCAGCAGAAGCACATTTATGCTCTGGTTTCTGTGTTTCCTCAGGAGACTGGGTCAGAATTTGTCCAAGAGGTCACTGCAGTCATCAAGGACAGCACAGAGCCTGCAGCCAGTTTCAGTATTTATCAGTGGCAGCATTACTGACATTTTGGACCAGATCATTTTTTGTTGGGGGCGGGGGCTATCTTATGTATTGTAGAGCACTGAGCAGCATTCCTGGTGTCCACGCACTAGACACCAGTAGCATCCACTCCTGAGTCACGGTGGTCAAAATTGTTTCTAGACATTGCCAAATGTCCCCTGAGGGGCAATTGTCCCTGGTTGAGAATCACTGTTCTACAGCCATCACTCTGAAGGATTTTTAAGTCTAAAATGCCTTCCAAAACTTGGTATTGTCAAATATTTCCAGGAACACCATTATCACATGAGGAATGAACCAAAATATAAAAAACTCAAGAGACCCCCCCCCGCCGCCACATCAAAGACTCATACATCCAATAGCAGAAAACTGCATACCCATTCAAAAACAGGGTACCTTTCTTGAATACCTTTTTCCAGGGGAAACTAAAGAAGGCCTTCCAAGCCAAAGATCTTCTTTCACTACTTAAGGCTTTAGGGATTAAGAATGTTATCCCTTACCTAATTATAGGTGTCATTAAGAATTCAATAAGTGTTATACTAGTAATCAATTTTAAGATGAATTGCTTTGCCCTTAAAAATGAATGTGGATTATAGGATGGCTTAGTGATTAACCAAACAAATTGACACACATTATAATCATGTCACTACTACTAACAATTACCTGTTGATGACTAAATTATAGGCTTCCAGCTAAAGAGTAAACTTAAATGTCTGTGCATGTTAATGTTTTTGATTGTTGGATGTTATTTTTAAAAACAATCCATCCATCGTTAAGAGCTCTTTTCAAGTGACTTGATTTATTTGGTTTACAAGCAGTGCTAGTATCATTAATTCAACTGCTATAAACATTAATTTTTTATCATTTCCTCTTCTTTGAAATGTTCAGTTGAGGGAAAAGTTCAGCACCAATGATTGCATTACGTTGGTGCAGACAGACCTATCATTTATAGCAAAATAACAAAGGCAGTATTTTCCAAGAAAGGTCACCTGGAAGGATCCTGCTGGTACAAATATTTTGGTGCTCCATTAGTACGAATATACAATTATGCACAGTAGATCAAACATAACCCTGCTAGAAATAATGGGACTGCAGGAAACATTTCTCTATTTTAAGACCTGATAAAAGTAAACCTACAGGAGACTAGAAGTTGAACCAAGAGCCATAAAATGAAGACGGCAGAAGGTGAAATAGTGATATGCCATTACTCATGAGAAATCAGGAATTCCATCCTTTACTTCTATTTCAGACATTTTGATTTAGGTGATATTCTAATTTTATACTACCTAAAGTAGTGTGAGGTGATGAAAATAACTGCATTTGGAGTTTCAAAAAATAAGTTAAAGGGTATTTTAATGTCCTCTAGCTTTGTGACTAGGGCAAGGCTCTGCTAAGGCTTTAGGATTGCAGTCCCCTCAAAAATTGTGCATGAAACAGTCTATAAAATGTAATTTAGTAAACAGATAATAAAGTAATACGGTGTGTGGCCCCAGGCCCATCTTATTTTGCACTTCTTAGCCTATTCTACCTTCTTAGCAACTGTGAGTGTCCATTTCCAGCTGGAAACAGAGGACACATTCAAGGGGCTTAACTGGAGGTTTACTAGAGCAGCTATTTACAGAGGTGGTGGTGTAAATAGGAAGCCATGGAACACCCCAGGGCCTGGGGACAGTAGGAAGCTGTCCTCCCCAAGGCCTGAAAAGGGAAAAGCCAGAGAGCCCTACCTGGAGGACAGGCCACCTTCTGCACACTACAAAGAAGACCCATAGCCAGGCAAGGTGGAGCCAGGAGAAAACTATCTGTTCTCTCTAGCATCACTGGCTGCATCTGTAGAAAGTCAGGGCAAAGGGAGCCACAGAGCAGAGGACCCTTGGGGGAGCCAGGAAAGGGCCGCCCTGTGCCCTGGGGGTGCAGATACACTCAAGGACCACCTGGTGTCCCTGCTACCTGAAAGTATCACCAGATCATCCTTTTTTTTTTTTTTTTTTTTTTGTCCCAGTGCTGGGATTTGGACCCAGAGCCTCACACATGAGTGCTCTATCACTGAGCTATATCTCCAGCCCTTTATTATATTATTTTATTTTGAGACAGGTTCTCACTAAATTGCCCAGGCTGGCCCCAAACTTACCACTGTACTGCCTCAGCCTCACAAGTTGCTGGGATTACAGGCCTGCGCCGCAATATCCACAACGGATCAATTTTGAACCATATCCTACCTTTCTGAATGGATTTGTCACTCCTCTCTTCCTATGTCTGGGCTTCAAAACATCCCTCAGGTCCTGGGATAGCTGCCTAATTCCATGGAGGCAAGACCTGATGACATTCAAAATAAGGAAACCTCACGTTTGGTTCACGTGAAAAAAACTCATTGACGGTTTTACTAAAGAAGGTTATAATTTAAAATATGGTCCCTAAAGAAAGCTGTTTATACAAATCTTTCCCACTTGCCCATTTGAAATCATTACCATGTCAGGATCACTCTATTCCAAAATAATTCTGTCTGTAGCATTGTATAAGTTAGGAGATTCTGAAAAGCAGGTGTCAGGATGGGGTTAAATGGGCCAGAATTTCATGAGGGAAAGTACCTGTATGAAAAAGAAATGGGGAGGAAGATGGAAAGCCTTTAGACCAAGTGCAAGCCATTAGCACAAGTCCGACCTCACCTAAAGGAGAAAAGGAGACAGGACTAGGCAGAAGCATCCTGTTCTGCTGCACAGGAAGCTATCAGGAAATTCTGGGAAAGTCTTTGAGCTAACGTCAGCGAACAAAGGAGCCCCATGCCTCTCAGGATCAGATCTGCTTTAGTGTCCCCACAGCCTTCAGTCACTGGCTATAAGCAGCATGAGGCAGGTATGGCCTCATGACAAACATTGATGGACTTGAGGAACAGCAACTAGACCCCAGAACCACATTGCATGTAGTATGTTTTCAGTGAGAAGCATTCTCAGAGATGCCACAACTCAACTTTAGAACTCTGCAATCTAAAAACCATCTGTGTGTATTGGGAGACAGAGTATGTGGATTTGTACTATAATTAGACATACATATTTAGAGGGATGGTTAGTTAGCAGCTAACCCTAGACACCACAACCTTTCAGTTATCTTCATCTTAAACCAACAGAGATGGTTGCAATGTTCAGTGTGTTAAATGTCTCAAAGAAACTACCAGGATACACTTGAAGACCAGATTAGTATGTTTTAAGCCTACAAGATAATTGTTGATCACTTTTGTTTTGAGACTTGCTGGTATAATAGCATAAACAGGGTAGTGAGGTTAAAAAGGAGAGGGTTATAACCCTCACCTGTCTTTTTTTTTGGTACCAGGGATTGAACTCAGGGGTACTCGACCACTGAGCCACATCCCCAGCCCCATCTTGTGTTTTATTTAAAGACAAGGTCTCACTGAGTGACTTAGCGCCTCAACGTTGCTAAAGCTGGCTTTGAACTCGTGATTCTCCTGTCTCAGCTTTCCAAAGTGCTGGGGTTAGAGTCATGCACCACTGCACTCAGCTACCCTCACCTATCTTTTAATTAACAGACACTACAGAGGCTACTAGTACTTTCCAGAAAGAGATATATTGTTCATAGATTGGAAGATTCCATATTAGTACTTTTGTGATTAAAAATAAGTTACTACATATTATCCTTTATTAACACCTTAAGAGACGTATGTGTAAAGCCAAATGGAAAACACTGTATTAATAAAAATCATAATATTTGTATATGAGCACAGAAATGTTAAAGAGGAGAGATTAAAGTGTACTGTATCGGTGTTCTTGTAATTTACCTGAAAAAATTACTATGGTCTGAATGTTTGTATCCCCTTAGAATTCACATGCTGAAATTCTAACTCCCACACTAATGGTACTAGTGGTTAGCACCACAGCCTTTGGTCATGGTGAAGCTCTCTTAAATGGGATTAAAACATCAGTTACAGTAATAGAAAATAGAAAAACAAAATAGACACAAATAGAAAAACAAAAGCAGTAAAGGTGGAGAAAATCTGAATAGAACTATCAATCACTTTAAGATTCCATATTATTAAAAAGTCACTTCTTCCTAAATTGGTTTACAGATTCTACACCATCCCAATCAGTCTCTCGGAAGGCTATTTTATAGATACCAATAAGATGATTCTAAAATTTACAAAGAAAAGCAAAGGAATTAAGACAGCCAAAACAATTTTGAGGAACAAAAAAGAAAATCAGAGGATTCATATGATTTCAAGATTTACTCCAAAGCTAAAGTAATCAGGACACTGTGGCATTGGTGAAAGGATAGGAAGACAAACCAATGGGTTCATTTTTTGCATATGGTTGTCCAATTGTTCCAATATGATTTCTCCTTAGAATTGCCCTTTTTATCTCTGTCACAAGCCATTTGACTACTGTATGTATTTCTGTTTTGTTATATTATTCTGCTATTTTAATTCCTTTGCCATTGATTGAATGTTCTAGAAATGACAACCCGGTCAAGTTAGTTGAGTGTGGTTTAGGTCATCATTATCCCTACTTACTTTCTGCCTCCTTGTTCCGTTACTGAGAAAGGAGTCTTGAAGTCCCTATTCATGTTATGGATTTGCCCGTTTTCCTTTCAGTTCTATCATTTTGTTTTGTTTTCATGTATTTTGCAGCTCTCTTGTTCAGTATATATGCCTTTAGTATTACCATGTATTCTTGAGGTATTCCAAAGTCTGTTTTGTCTGATATTAGCATAACTGCCCCAGCATCCCATTGATTGTTTATACCATGTATATTTTCAACCTTTTATTTTTAACCTGTCATACCTTTATATTTGAGTGAATCTCTTGTAAGCAAGACTTCAGACTTGCTTTTTTAACCACCTTGATACTCACTGCCTTTTAATTGGTGTGTTTAAAGCATTCAAATTTAATATGAGTGTTGATGTCCTTGGATTAAACTCTATGTTATTTCTGGTTGCAAATTGAGCATTTTATTACTCATTTACTACTACTATTACTATTGACTTATTATTCATATCTGTGTTTTTTTCTTTGAAAATCATTTGTTAGCATTTAATGAACCTTCCCACATGTGGCTTCCCACCGCCAAGACACAGGCCCTAATCTTTCTTCAGCTGCTGAGCTGAAGAATTGGACCTTCATGAGTCTATCTGGGGAGTTTTCTTTTCCCCAGGACTTTGTAGTAGTCTGACTGCACCACCACATCAATGATATGAGCAGGTCCAGTCTTGCTTTTGGCAGCATTTACCTATGTCTGCTCCCTGACCAAGGCCCACAATTTATCAAAGTTTACCATTGGGCAGAAGCTCTGGTTCCTCTTGAAGTGGTAATACCTTATACTAACTTTCCAAAAGAAACCTGGGTGACATTTGCTGAAGTTGATCCTGTGGTGATGCTCCAGTTCTACCCTGGCCTCCCAGTGATTATGGTGCTTGTCCATGCAGCCAAGCTTCACATGGCCCCAAAGGTTTCAAGTCTTTCTTGGTCTAGACAGGATGTTTGTAGCTAAGATGAAAGAGCATAACTATGTTTTTTAAAATATTAGTGGTTGCCCTAGAGCCTACAATGTACATCTTTAATTAGAGTCTACCTCCAAAAAATGTTCCATGTCTCTTTTAAAAATATATATTTTTAGTTGTAGATGGACACAATATCTTTATTTTAGTTATTTTATGTGGTGCTGAGGATTGAACCCAGGGCCTCACATGTGCTAGGCAAGCACTCTGCCACTGAGCCACAACCCCAGCCCCCTTCCACATATTTGCATGTAATGTGAAGACCTTAACACAATACCTTTCCAACTCCTCCCTTCCATCCTTTGTGCTATCATTGCCCTATATTTTGCTTCTGTATTTACTCTACACAGCTGATTTTCTTTTAGAGTAAGTAAAAATGAAAAACAAATTTCATTTATTCCACTTCCTCTATCCTTTATCTCATTGTATGTATCCAAGTTTCTGTCTGGTATCCCATTCCTTCTTGCCTTAATATTCTTATAGTGTAGATCTGATGACAGTGCATTCTCAATTTTTGCCTGAAAGTCTTTATTCTCCTTGATTTCAAAAGATATTTTCTTTTTATGCACTAAAGGACACTTGTTTTTTTCCTTTACACATGTTAAGATGTCTTCTGGCTTCCATAATGTCTAACAAGAAGTTTACTATAATTCTTACATCGGTTTGCTATGTTAACATGTTTTTTTTTTTTTTTCTCTGTTTGCCTTCAGAACTTTTTCTTTGTCTTTTCTTGTCAGAAACTTAAATATGATGGACCTAGGTGTATAGGTTTTTTATGGGTTAATTGTTGGTTTTATTGTTTTGGTTCATTGGTTTTCTGTTTTATTTAGTTTTCTGTTCTATCTATCTTGCTTAGTGTTCTCAGTTTTTGACAATGTGATTCTGTATCAATCATTAATTTTGAAAAATCTCAGCAATTGCTTTTTCAAATATTTCTTTGCCCCTTTCTTCCATTTCTCCTTCTGGGATTCCAATAGATACACATGAGACCTGATACTGTCCCACAGCTCTTAGATTCTCTGTCCTGTTCTTTTACTCTATTTTCCATTTCCACTCCAATCTATGTAGTTTCTATTTATCTTCAAGTCTTCTGATTCTTTCTTTGGTTGTGTTCAATCTGATGATAGTTTTGTGAAGGTGCTCATTTAAACAGATCAAGGAGCCCACAACATGACTATCCTGTCAATGCTCACTCCTCACAGGAGGAGGACTGGCTGGTTTGATCCTCACTACCCCTGGTGTGACCTCCTCCATGTATATCATCCTTCTAGGTCCATGACATCACCTCATAGGGCTTGCAAGAAGGAGAATTAGTAAACTGTGTTTATGCTCCTGCTGTGAGTTGTGCTGTGAATGATGAACTGCCTTGATCTCACTCAAAAAGCCTATTGTCTACTTTTGGCACCTATGGAGTAGTGGAAGATCTTCCTAACAAGGATATATAAATTTATATATCTCCATTGTCTGTCTTCTACCAGAACAAAAGCTGCAAAAAGTTATATTTGTAACTTACTTTGTGTAAAGCATCCTGCTACATAACACCAAAGAAGTGACAGATTGGATGCCTGCCCCAAAGTGTTGTGATTCTATGGGAAAAAAAGAAGGAATAACTCACCTCTCAAACCACAGATATCCAAGGAATCATTCACTCACTCATTATTGTAAATTCCTTAAGTTTAATATTACTTTATATCATCTTCAATATTATCTTTTAATCCAACAGAGTTCCTTGTGCATAGTGGATATACAATAGATCCATCAACAAATGTTTGTTAAACTGATGTACACAGTGTTTTCTGTACTTTGATCTTAGGGTGAACCATATAAAATTGTACATATTGGGCCATCTTTAATTCTCAAAAACTAATTTTATGTCACTTAACCTAATATAAGCTCAGAATAATTATTTTTATATTCCTTCTTGAAAGAATCTCGGAGAGTTACAAATACTGAATTAAAAGGATAAATTTAGTACTCAAGACTGGAAACTCAAGACCTAATTTCCATTCTCAATTTACTCCTCAGGAACTTTTTTTGTCAAAATCTCTTTGACTCTTAGATTTCACATGTGTTCTGAAAATGATAGGGAAAAAAGTGACATAAAATACAATTCAGAAAAGTGAATAGAGTTCATGAGAAGCAACAAAATGATCCTTTATCTTGACTTCTTACACAGACAATGGGGAATTATTCATCATGATCTGATGTTAATGGGATAAAAATCGCCATAGCCTCTGGAAGGTAGTCTGCAATATGTATCAAAATATTAAACATGCATACCACTCCAGGGTGTATCTATGAAACATTTGCCACAAACACAAAAAACATTTGCCACATAGATAACCTCACAAAAATGTTCACTGAGTTTGAGAAATAGAAATTCCAGTGGTACGTTTTCAGAATACAGTATTTAGCCTTAAATGTCAAATTATTTGGGATATAAGAAAAGCAGCGGAGAGGAGAACAGAGTGGAAAATTAGCAGTTAACACCAAGAATGTCAAAAATTCACAGGTCCTTGACAAACAAGAGGTGAAGGCCTTCCCACCACAAGAGAATGAAAGGAGATGGGGACAACTAGATGTAAACTTCTTCAAATAACCCAAGAAGAGACACTAAAACCTAGGTAACATTCAGGAACACTACATACCCCATAGTACTCAGTCAGTGAGGAACTGGGGGAAGGACTTTGCACACTGGGGAATAAAATGCTGATTGTGACCACTCTGGGTGTGTCTGCTCACCCAGATACCTGATCTTGCAAGACCATCAATAAAAAGTCTCATTTTTGCTGTACCTTGTGTCTCTTAGGGCATTCTTTGCATTCGGACAGGTGAGCATGTTTCTCACGCTGAGGTACTATGAGTGAAAGCAAAGTACCAGAGACAGACTACATGCTTTTCAAGGTGGGAACAAACAAATTGTATTACAGCCACATAACAGAACACTATAGGATGCTAAACATAGCAAAGGCCATACCTATATCATGAAAATATACCTAAGATGCACATAGTATGATCTAATTTATGATTTTTTAAATATTATATATGTGAGAAATTTATGTGTTTATAAATGTAATAATACCCATCAAACTGTTAATAGTGGTTAACACTGGGGAAGGAAGTTAACAGAACCTCTGTGTGTGTGTGTGTGTTGTGTTGAGTGTGTTTGAGTATAGAAGGAAAAGAATCTGACCTACTAAGTTTTGATGAGGAGAATAGTGGCCACCTTATGTATTCTGGATCTAAATCATTTAAAACAAAATCAGGAGCTTCATGACTATAAGAGCTGGGGGCGTGGATGCCAGGAGAGTCAAATGTCAGAGAAGTCAACAGAAGTAGGTGCTGGAGTTCTACCACATCCATGATGGTGGCAATTCCTAGAACAGGTACAAAGCTGCTGTATCCATGCAGCTGGAACTTGTAAAAAACTCTACACCGGCCACATCTGACCCCCAATGACTTCCCCAAAGTGATAATCTGTAATATGCTTTACCTTCTAGATCTCATAAGTTTTTCTCATTGACCAATTATCACCTACATGGGGAAAGGGTCCCCAAACTCAGAGAGTGTGAGAGTGGGGGTGCCAACCTGACCACAAGCACAGGGATTAGACCTGTGCATTTTTACCATATAGATATTGACATGGATGAGAGAGGGAGCATTGCACCCTCTAAGTCATCTTATCACATATTCAACTCCCAGAGTTCATACAATACCCCATGTTGAAAGCCCACCTGGGAGAAAATGTTTCTAACACAATTACTGAAAACCGTGGCCACAGTCCCTGTTAATTAACACCTTTTTAAAATTTTTTTTCATTAGAACAGAAATGAATTCCAGCAAGTTGGTGGCATCTATTCAAATGAATCACTGAAAGGCTGCTGTCATTGTCAATGGCATTATAAATGCCTATCATAGTGATGTATGAGGCGAGGGAAGGCAGCATACTTCACCATTTTTATCCAAAGTAAGAAATGCACCAGAGGCTTTCATGCAGGACCATTTACCAAATACATCATTTTGCAACATACCTCTTTGGGGCAGCCTTAAATTCATGACCCTGATGTGAACACATTTATTGCCTACAATGGCCACTTCTCCTTTTCTTCATATATATTATTAGTTGTAGATAGATACAATACCTTTATTTATTTATTTTTATATGGTGCTGAGGATAGAACCTAGTGCCTCACACTTGCTAGGCAAGTGCTCTACTACTGAGCTACAACCCCAGCCCTGCTTCTCCCTTTCTTGTTAGCAAAATCCCAGGTATGCTCTGACACTCATTAAATGATGTTGATCCATGCCAAAGCTGGCAATCATGTATCAAGTATTGGCTTAGGTGTGACCAAATAAACCTGGAGGGGAAGTGTCTAGGGAGCCTCTTAGAAGGGTTTCCTCCCTCAAGTTCATATAAAGAGCCACCAGGGAAAACACCCCTCATCCTAGCCAGACCTTGTCATATCTGGATATGATGCTGCCTATTTCCAGCTGCTGTCATCTTGAAGCCATGCTGGAAAGCAGCCCCAGAACAGAGGCCAGTCTCAGCAAAGCACAGAGAAAGGACATAGATATCTGGTACCTAATAACATTAGGGATTCACTGCTGTGCCCCACCCTCTCTCTAGACTTCCAGGGATTTTGACAGCGTTCCTTGTGTTAAGTCATTGATTTGCAATTACTTGCATCTGAAACTATCTTACCTAATAACAACTGCTTTTTAGTAGAATTCCTTAATTATGGCCCTGGGTGACCTTTGTAAAAAAAAAATGCCATGGTGGAGGGGGTATTGTGCCACATTACACCCAGGGTCAGCCATCATTCCAGCCTCTTCACTTCCATATTCCAACCTGTGTTCCATTATTAAATGAGTGCTAGCCAATATTTCCATCTATTATGATGTTGCTGATTTGAATCCATTCTTGATGGAATTAAATGAAAGCTAGTAATAAAATTAGGTTCAGAAGGAGATATTGGAGGAGAATCAACTAGATCTGTAAGAAATTGTATAATCACAGTGCACATGTTTATGCTGCAATAAGGTGTCTAGGCTCTGACTATATCAAACTGGAAAAGCCAGTACCGTTTGAAGAGTTGGATATGTTTTACCGGAAAAACATTGAATTCTCCCTTGTTTTTGTGCTTTCACATTAATAGGCTAGTTTACTAATAAATATGTGAGAATGCTTCTTAGGAAATAAAAAAAGACTATTAAGATGTCTTAAGGGGCTGGGGTTATGGCGCAGTGGCAGCGTGCTCGCCTAGCACACGGGAGGCACTGGGTTTGATCCTCAGCACCACGTAAAAATAAAATAAAGCTATTGTGTCCACCTACAACTAAAAAATAAATATTAAAAAAAAAAAAGATGTCTTAAGATAAAACCTTTTGGCCAGTTCAGTTTCTTATTCCCCATAATGCTGTCCATGATAACTTGTACACAGTAGGTGCTTAACAAATGCCTGAATAAATTAATGAAACCACCAGCTAGCTGTCCAATATAGAGCTTTGACAGCAATAAGACAAAACTATTACTTCTCAAGCATCATCACCCATTATTTGGAAGCTCAGTTCAGGCTGGTGACTCAGCTTTGACACTTAGTAACTGCACAATCTTGGAGATGTCACCGAACATCTTCAATAAGCTCCAGTTTCCTCATCTACACAATGAAGATAATAGCATATGCTCTTGCAGAGGGTTGTTATGATGATTAAACAACCTACTATCTGCTCCCAGCCCCCAAACACACACACACACACATACACACAATGGAAATAACCAGAGTTCAGGAGGTCCTTCAGGCACTCTCGACTGTTCTGTTGCCATGCCCATCCCAAGGAAGCAGGTTCCTTATAGACTGCAGAGGTGTACCTGTGATCTCTCCTGGCTCTTGTTTCCTCCCTGTTCCCAGTGCACCTCTACCCCTGACAAAAGAAACTGTTACTCCTGGTGGAGGAGCCAACAGTGGTGACCAAGCCAGAGCCATGCTCCCATAGGCGCGCTAATACCTATGCCAGGAGGATGCCCTCTTTGGCTGTGCTGGAAGATTAACATCACAGCATCAAGCTAATTAGAGGCAGTAACCTGAGAACTCCCAAGGCGGCATCTGTCTAATGTGACATTGAGGTATTTCTACCTGAGAGGCTAACTTGAATAATTTAAAGATACTTAGAGACTTACAAGTTAATAACCTACAAATTATTAACACAATCCTTCAGTCTTCTTCAGATCAAAGAGCATTATTTTGAGCTGATCTTCTCTCTAAATGAAATTATAAAAGGTGTTTTCCAGGGCACTCAACCCTAAACGACTACAGGTGAAGCCCTAAAGTTGGGAAACATACAGCGGTTCTCAGTCAGAGTCACCTAGAAACTTGCTAGAAATGCAGATTCTCAAGGGCTACAGATCAGACACTCTGGGGGGTGGGGCAGCCATCCGTGCTTTAACAAGCCCTCCCGGGGATCCTAACGTGCATTCCTGTTTAAGAACCTCTGTGATAGTAGATGGGCTCTGACTCAAGGAATTAGTTTTTTCTGACATTGAAAAAGCCTGGAAAACTAAAACTATGACAGCTTGAAATCAATCTGTAAGCACCCAAACTCTCTGTAAGGTAAAAGGAATAAAATCTTTTTATACAAACTCCTCCTCCGCGGACAAGTACTTTGGGACTTGGTTTGACAGTGAACCCTCTGCAATGACAATGACCCTCTGCATTTAAGTTAACTGATAATAAATAACATGGATCATTGTTTACGTGCTGGACCATATACTATACTTTCTATAATCTCATTTAATCTTCACACAACCTAGAATATTAGTACTATTATTATTTTCATCTCATAGATGTATAATCTTAAAATTATACAGTGACTACATAATACAGCTGGTATCTTTGTTCTTTTTTGGTTGTTATTGTCATTACAAAATACTTGAGGATGGGTACTTTAAAAAGTAAAGAGGTTTATTTAACTCACAATTTGGCAGGCCAAAGCCCAACATCAGGTGTCCCATCTGTTAAAGGCCACCATGGCTATATCACAACCTGGTGGAAAAGCAGAAAGAAAAATGGCCAAGTGCATAAGGTGCCAAATGTATAGCCTGGCCTCACTTGTTAACAACCCCCTGTTGCAAGAACTGCATGGGGTTCCTTGAAAACTACACTAATCCCTTCCAAATATTTCTCCAATGCCCTAACCACCTTCCGCTAGGCCCCACCTCTAAAAGTTTCCATTATTTGTCACACAGCCACACTGGGGACCAAGTCTCCAGCACATGAACATTTGGGGATCATGTTCCAACCATAAACCATAGCAGCTGGTTTCCAAACCTCTGTACTCTGCTTTCAGGGCTCCTTTCTCTTTGTCACCACACTCAACAGCTCCCAAATTCAGCAAATATATTTGAACAGCTATGGCTTACAGAGTACTAGGCGAAAGAAGAGTGGAAACAGGAGGAGCTGCCCTCCCAGAGTAAGAATTAACAACGGAAAGAGGAAAGTGGATGAAGAGTTGCTTTCAGATGCGGCAGAAAGGAGTAAGTGCCACAGCAGTGATACAAGCACTGTACTGTGAAAGCCACAGGGAAGACTAGAAATTTCACCAGAGAGGATGGGGAAGACTTCCAGAGTGTTTCAATGGTCCAGGGGAAGGAGGACACCAACCCAGGAGAAGAAGAGAGGACAAGTGAGAGTTTGGGTGGCAGTAGCCAGCAGGCTCCACATAGGGCACACAGCAAACAAGACGGGCATTGGGTGCATGGAGCAGAACATGTGACTGGAAGATACAGAAGCCTCTTTCCAAAAGACTGGAAGGGCCTTGAATTCCACAGGAAACAGTTTGGAATCCTATTGGTAGGCCTCAGTGAGTCTTTTAAAGATCTTAAGCCTGAGAGCACCAAGATTGATTCCCTCCTCTCCTAGGAGAGATTCTGGGAGAAGTGGAGAAAAGGGAGAAGGATTGGACATGGGAGAAGAAAGTAATGCTGAAGAAAACCTACATTTAAGGGTTCAGCAAGGAAGAAGCCATCAATATTTTTTAAAAGGACTATTTGTCTGAAAGAAAGTACTTTCAAATGAGTGTAGTCCTTATGAATGAAAAAATGAATGCAAATAATAGTGTCAAGAGTTACAGAGTGGTCAAGAGCATGAAAACTAAAAGCAGATTTTGGATTTAGAGGTGGAAAAAGCAGAGCGTAACTTGTTGCAGTTCCCTCCCACTTCTTGGAATGGGCTACATTGCTGGGTTTTATAAGCACTAATTTCTAGTGCTTATAAAATGCCAAAGTATGTTTTGAAAAGTGGAATACATTGCCTTGACACTTCAGACTCAGGAAAGAAATTTTGTGAGTATTTTTACATAGTATGACAGTCCTTTATAATAAAAAGGTATTTGTATCATAGAATAATCTCAAGCTACTGTTCTAAAATTTATTGTTCGAATTTAGAGTATCTACTTGATTAGAAAATAGAGGATAGATGAACCAAACATGATGACTTCCTGGATGCTCTTTTGGTTTAAAAAAGTATATAACTGTGGCAAGATATTAGTAACAGAAGAATAACATCTGCTGGAATCTAGTAGCAGGAAGGACAGCTGGATCTCCAGAAGGATCAGAGTCAGGAACAGGAACAGGGTTGAGGAGTCACCTCCACCTCTACAGGGCTTGTGAGTCGATCTTGGATATTCATCCAAGTCCACTGCATTCTCACCTCCTTAAAACTGACATCCTTCTTTTGGTACCAACTCTCCCAAAGATGGCTCAGAGCTTACATTTATTTCCACTTTGAGTACCTAATAGAGAATATTATGCTTCTGTAAGAGAATAATATATAGTGTCTCGGAAAAACAAAAACAAAAACAAAAAAAGCAGCCAGGCATGGGGGTGCACACCTGTAATCCCAGTGGCTCTAGAGGCTGATGCAGGAGGATTGTGAGTTCAAAGCCAGCCTCAGCAGTTTATCGAGGCCCTAAGCAACTTAGTGAGACCCTATCTTTAATAAAATATATTTTTAAAGGGCTAGGGATGGGGCTGGGGTCGTGGCTCAGTGGTAGAGCGCTTGCCTCACACGCATGAGGCACTGGGTTCGACCCTCAGCACCACATAAAAATAAATAAAATATCGCATCCATCTACAACTAACAAAAAAAGAAAAAACAAGGGCTGGGGATGGATGTTGCTCAGTGGTTAAGCACACCTGGGTTTAATTCTAGGTGCTCTTCCCCGCCCCCCTCCCCAAAAAAACACATAAATTTATTTCTCTTAGTTCTAGAGACTGGAAGTTCCTAATAAAGGTGCCAGCAAATTAGATGTCTGCTGAGGTCCATAGGTGACCATTTCCTGCTTCACAGTTGTCATCTTCTTGCTGGGTCCTTATGGCAGAAGTGACAAGGGAGCTCTCTGGGATCTCTTTTACAAGAACATTTTTGAAGGTTCCATGCTCATGACTTTATAATCTCCAAAGGCCTCATCTAATAACATCATATTGGGGATTAGGTTTCACCATATGCATTTCAGGGGACATAAACTTTCATTCTACAGAAGAGAAAAACTAGCATTTCTGTAGTGCAGTCCCAAATTTAAGAGAGAAAATCTGAGTAGTCCAGCCTGTGTCAGAAGATCAAGTAAGTACACTCTAAAAGAGCTGGCTCAGGTGTTAATCCTGCAAATCCAGTGACAATAGGTGGGCCCTGTTCAAGGCCCCAGGTTGGGCAGATTGCTCTATAATTGTCCACAAGAGATATGTTCCCGACAAGCTGTGTGCATGCCACATCTTATTACAATGAGTCTATTCAAAATGCATTTAAATAACTAACATTTATATGGCAATGCTGAGGTTAAATATCTATTTCCACATGTTATTCGTGTTAATGCCCACAACAGTCCCCATTAAGCACATGGTGTAATCTCTGTTGTGCAGATGAGAAAACTGAAGCTCTCAGAGAATGGATGGGGTGACATAAGTAATCCTCCTCAGCAGCAGCAAGCATCACAGGAGCACTAAGTATTAATTGTTCAAAGAAGAACATGGGCTTTGGTGTCAGTGGCTATCTCCATACACATGAAAAGATGAGTAGCAAAACCAGATCGAACATGATGGTACTAAGAGAACTGAACAGGAAGTCAGAGCTGCGGGAGCTCAAAGAAGGGAAGGACTAGGGGCTAAGGCAGGTGAGGGAGGCCCTCCCAAGAAGACTGGGCCCCAGAAGACTTTGAAGGAAATATGAGACATTGATCACCCACAAGACTCAAGAAAATGTGGAATAAGAAGTTTCATGGAGTCTAACTCAAAAGCAGAAGTACCACCTGGCGTGGTAGCGCATGCCTGTAATCCCAGCAGCTGAGGAGGCTGAGACAGGAGGCTTGCAAGTTCAAAGCCAGCCTCAGCAATGGCGAGGCACTAAGTCACTCAGCGTGACCCTGTCTCTAAATAAAATACAAAACGGGGCTGGGGATGTGGTTCAGTAGTTGAGTACCCCTGAGTTCAATCAAAAGCACCAAAAAAAAAAGGGAGGCTGGGATTGTAGCTCAGTGGTAGAGCGCCTGCCTCGCATGCATGAGGCACTGGGTTCGATCCTCAGCACCACATAAAAATAAATAAAATAAAAATATTGTGTCCATCTACAACTAAAAAAAATATTAAAAAAAAAAACAGAACTACCTTCAGATGAAATCTTGAGCTACCTCCCTTGATCCCACCCAGCATGTGAATCATCTCTTTATACAGCGTTTTTGTGGTATATACACTACCCACCCATTAATCACTTAGTAACCATCTCAGTTATCAGATCAGCTATCATTGTACTGCAGTGCTTGTATTCAAGTAAACCATATATGGCAGCCTAATGCTGTGTCACAACGCCTGTCATCTCACTTCATCTCACCATGCAGGCATTGAATCATCTCTCATCATTACAAGAAGAGGAGGGCTGAGGCTAGCACAATGACATATTTTGAGACTACGTTCATGTAACTTTTATGACAATATATTGTTGTATTTTATTACTCATTAATTTCTTACTATGCCTAGTGTATAAATTGAACTTTATCAGCAGCATACAAAAAAACACACATTATATATAAGGGTTCAGTACTCTCCATAGTTTCAGGCATCCCCAGGGGTCTTGGACGTATTCCCCATGAATAAGAGTGACTACTATTTATATTACACACATATACATTTAACATATCTATCTTGAACAAATATATGTAAGACTTTCTATGTTTATATATTCACATGCACACAAATCGAGAGAATGGAGAGAACATAGAAGTCATTATTTAGTCAATAACTCCTTAGTGAGCTGGGTGCAGTGGCTCACACCTGTAATCCCAGTACTTTGGGAGGCTGAGACAGGAGAATCGCGAGTTCAAAGCCAGCCTCAGCAATGGTGAGGCACTAAGCAACTTGGTGAGACCCTGTCTCTACATAAAACACAAAATAGGGCTGGTGATGTGGCTCAGTGGTCAAGTACCCCTGAGTTCAAACCCGGGTACCAAAAAGAAAAAACTCCTTAGTGAATGTGTTTTTCCATATAAGTAAGTTTTTCATCCAACTGCAGCTTAAGTACCAAAATATTTTTAGTTAAAACCATTTTGGATGGAAATATTTCTAAAATGAGATAATCCCTATAAAGCACGTAGCACAGACCCTGGCACATAGCACTCAATAAATGTTAATAAAATGTATTACGTAAGTCTCTGCCTTAGGAATCAAAGGAAGCAGAGTATAATTTAACTTCTTTTGATGGCCCAAGGTCATCATAAACATTAATTATTTAATGGAGCTGTGAGCACAGGGACATCTTGGGAGTGGCTAGGGTTGTGAGGCTGCTTATTCCTGCATAAAACAGACCCAAATGTGAGGCACAGCTAATGCTGAGACTGGTAGTCAGCTCAGCTCCTCCCTCCCTGGCTGTCATTCTGAAACTTATCCTGGCTCTCAGCATGCCTATCCTGGCCATCCCGACCTCACCTCCAACTTCCTATGGCTAATTATCTATGAGCTGAGACTGAGCCCTGAGAATCTTACAACTATATTTTGACAAATGCATTCAACTTCTTTCAGCCTTAGTTTCCTGTTTGTCCAGAAAATCTTGAAGTTTCCAACTTTAAAATCAATGACTCTATTAAACAGTTCAATAACATTCAAAGTGAAGCCAGGTGTCTCCAGTGATTTGAGGCGTATGGTTCCATTTGGGGTATTCTGGTAGTATTCTAAGGAACTGAACATTGGCCAAGTTCCTGGCAATTAAAAACTTAAAATATTATTAGATTTTCAAAGCAAAGAAAATAGCAGCAAAAATCAGAGCTCTATAGAGGCATGCTATAGTGATGGTGTTGCTTTATAATTGATCTAAGATTATTTGCAATCAAATAAGACTTAGGTGCATTCTTCCTCTATCGATGGGCCTGGGGCTTCCCCATAAGAAGATAAACTGGGATACTGGGTGGTGGCATGGTGAGAGGTAGGAGAGGAGCAAGCACCTAATGGAGAAGACAGCTCAGATGTGGAGGATTTGGAGCCAAAGGGTCCAAGTTCTGATTAACTGTGTGATCTTAAGCTAGTCACAAAACCTCTCTCTATTTCAATTCCTCTGTTTGTACATCTGGGATCACAATACTTGCCTCATAGTATTGTTGTAAGGATTAAATAAAAGAATACCTATATTAGTTTTCTGGGGCTGCCATAACGAAGTACCACATACCGCGTTACTTAAATATGACATTTATTCTCTCACAGTTCTGGAGGCTGGAAGCCCAAGATCAACGCATCAGCATGTTTGGTTTCTCCCATGGCCCATCAGCTTGCAGAAGGCCATTTCCCTGGTATGATGTCCTCACATAGTCTTTTCTTTGCATGAGCAATTATCTCCTTGAGTGTCCAAATTCCCCGTTTATAAGAGGACATCAGTCAGACGGAATCAAGTTCTGCCCATATGGACTTACTTTAACTTAATTACTTCTTTAAAGGACCTATCTCCAAATATACTCACTTTCTGAGGGATTGGAGATTGCAGCTTCAACATAAGAATTTGGGGAAAATACCATTCAGCCCTCAACACTACTCATGAAAATACTTTGAAAATGCCTTATACATGGAAGACATGCCTGCTGTATACCTAGGGCACAGAGAAACCTTGACAAATGAGACAATAATGGATGTGCAGCAGCTCACAGAGAACAAGCCAGGGTGATCTGCCCACCAAAACTGGAAGCACTGAGATGGTCATTTACACTGGCCAGCTGGCTAGATAGCTGTGTCCTTTTAGCAGTGATTTCTTATGTATTTGCCATGTGCCAGGCACTGAACTAAGCAATGTGAGAGTTGCAGAGTGTCCCCTGGTGTGTCTGCTTCTCTAGAACTGAGTCAGGATGTGGAGTGAAGTCCTCCTGTGGCTTGCCCTCATCCTGAGCACATGCTGTACACTGTGCAGGGAGTGCTGGATGCCTTCATAAACATATGCCTCAATCTCAATAGTGGTTTTAGGGCCAGATATTCAAGCTCAGAAACAGGCAATATGTTGCTCAAACCCCAACCACTCAAAACAGCTACATCAGACCCAGGTCTTCTGTGTTAAATTCTAGTATTTATCTCCTTAGGGGTATGGGTGCTCAGAGATAGAAAGAATCAAAGTTACAGAACTAAGAATCATGTACACACATATCAATGGGAGATTCTTCTCTTGGAAACTGCTCGTGTTTTAAGGGGTGTTATGGTTTGGATATGTGGTGTTTCTCCAAAACTCATATATAATATAATGCAAGAATGTTCATAGATGAAAGGATTATGAGTTATAATTTAAGCAATGGACTTGAATGGATTAACTGTAACTGTACGCAGGTAGGGTGTGGTTAGAGGATGCAGGTCTCTTGGTGTGCTTTGGTATTTATCTTTGGTCCCTGATGAGTGGAGATCTCTCTGCTCCCTGGCCATCATGTCCTGAGCTGCCTTCCTCCACCATGCCCTTCCACCATGATGTTCTGCCTCACCTTGATCCCAGAGTGTGGAATTGGTCGACCACAGTCTGAACCTCTGAAACCATGAACCAAAATAAACTTTTCCTCCTCTAAGTTGTTCTCATCAGATATTTTGGTCACAGCAATGAAAACTGACTAAAACAGAGGCAATTTGAGGTTTCATTGCATAGACTGTCACAGTTCAATCAATAAGGCCAGCATAAGAGCAATCACAGAAGTTGGAGTGCTACAATAAACAAATAAAAATATTTAGAAAATAGAATGGAGCTCAAAATTGCTATATTGTGTCTTATTCTGTGAGTTCAAGGAATTCGGAATAAAATATTCACAAAGAAGAGTATAGGTCTATCTCTAAGGAAGACATAGCCACACTCTTCTCTGTAAACTGTAGCCCTCTAGCCTCAAAATGAAATTGCCTTTGTGATTTTTCTATGCAAGAGGAAGATAAGATTAGCCCAAATTTCAACTGCTGTTAGGAATACTAATCTCATTATATCATCTCATACTTGGAAATATATCTTCAGTTTCAAGAAATGTGCACAACATTAGGTAAAATTAAAGTTTTGGGCTGGGGTTGTGGCTCAGTGGTGGAGTGCTTGCTTGGCATGTGTGAGGCACTGGGTTCAATTCTCAGTACCACAACTAAATAAAATAAAGGTCTGTCGACAACTAAAAAAATTTTTTTAAAAAAAATTGAAGTTTTTGTTAACTTCTTACTGGTTGTTTTATGAATGTGGTCTTTCTAGAAAAGCATTCTACAGTTTCTACACATCTAACTAGGAGTTATATGCTTATTGGTGGAATTTTGTCATGACAGTGCACACATACCTTAGAGCAGGGTGTGTGGGAGATGCTGATATTCCATGTGGACATAATGTGGTTGTGTCTGCTATAGGAACCAGACACAAAGTGGAAGAAACAGAAACTTTTATAAGAGCTTTTAACACTGAATTCTGATTCATTGTTAAAATATGCGAAGACAGGCTGGGTGTGGTGGTGCATGCCTATAATTCCAGCAACTCAGGAGGCTGAGGCAGGAGAATTGCAGGTTTGAGGCCATCCTGGGCAACTTAGAGAGAAGCTTTCTCAAAATAAAAATTTAAAAGGGCTGAATATGTAGCTTAGTGGTAAAGTGCCTCTGGGTTCGATCTTCAGTGTACCCCCCCACACACACAGACAGTTCACTAATGAAAGCTCGACTTAAGAAAACCTTAGTAATAAGAGTCTTATCAATATCTGTAGAACTAAACCAAGATGTAATTATATTCTTAACTGACTAAATTATCTTATGACAACATGGAATATACATATATTTTTTTTAATTCAAAATTACACAAGTCAATCCCCCTCTCTAAACATCCTGATGGTTTTCTTATTTATTTGGAAGAGTTAGTCTGATTAAACTTCTTATACAAAAATGGATTAAATTGAAATAGATGTTTGCTTCCTGTATTTTTTTCTTTCACTCCATATAGATAGGTAGATAGATAGGTAGGTAGGTAGGTTGGTTAACTCTAAGTAAATCTTCAGAAGTGAACAAGGGCTCTGCCCTCAGCCCAAACACTTCCCACTGGGCCCAGCCTCCCAACATTGGGGACAACCTTCAATGTGAGTTTTTGTGGGGACATTCAAACCATAGTATTCACATACAAACAAAGTTATTAAATATCAGAACAAAATATTATATAAAATATTTACAATAAATCTAGAGACAAAGCACCCCTCTGATCCTCAAAATACAGATGGGTGGGTCATAACATCAAGAGCTACAAGACATACTTGGGATTGTTGGCTGCCATGTAGGGGAAAACAGACGGAGGCTGAGTGAATTCCTCCAGGGTATTCAGGGACTTCCCTGGTGACTTCTAGGCTAGAAGTGTTTTTTGAATAAACAGTTTTTGATTAAAATGTCTGGAATAATTTGCTTTCGTCCTTGCCCTTTAGAATGCAGGGTTGCTGCTGTTGTCTTATAAAGATCCTAGAAAAATTAAAACACCTTCTTCCCCTTATTCTTTCAGCTAGATCATGCCCTTCACATTCTTTTAACTCAAAACTCACCTCCTGAGGAAAGCTTTTTATGTTTGATCCTTCCAGATTAACTGCTTCCCCAGGATGGCTCAAGATGACCTGCCTCCAGTTCTCACATGCCTCATTCCCACTGAATTAATTTGTTCTTGCCAAGATTTTGTGCTTCATCCAGTTGAATCTGTTCAATAAGATGAGGCATTCCCAAAGAGAAGGATTTTTTCCCCTCCAGGATCACCCACTATATCTGTAATGCAAGAACCTAATTGATGTGTGACACAGATAAAAGACAGTGCAGATGACAGTCTCTGTGTGATTTCTGACCGTCCATCAAAGTGCCACATATTGATTCAAAATGATGAAACAATCACTAAAGAAAACCAAAGTCTGCCTAATTAATGCTGAGGAAAGTATTGCACTATGCACAGTATATTTCCTAACAGCTTTTCTTTTTTTAAAATAGAGCTTTCAGTGCTTTTAATTTCAAAAACAACATTATTTCTAGGTGAGCCAATGTTCTAAACACATTTTCAGTAGCCCATTCTGAATGTAATTGGTACCTTGGCTAAAGGAGAAAGGGGAGCAGGATATTATGCAAACCTGCTTGACCAAGCACATTTTATAAGGCTGTCCTCCCACGTGAAGGGAAATATATAGTACTGATTTGCAATTTAGGCACTAATTAAAGCGCCCAGCTAATGAGCCATCTTTTCCAAATGTCTACAAAGCCTTCTTTCTATCTCAAATAGGTTTCACCTCCCTTCCCAGGAAAGGAAGAAGAGAGTACCAAAGATGTGCCATTAATACTTTTTTGCAAGTCTTTTGAGTATTCACTCTTAAAACTGTCTGGTATCACTATGTAGCCATGTAATTAGAGTGCTTAAAAATTAATTGGACTTCTAATAATGAACAGATTCACAGTAGATCAAGGTGACTATTTAAAAGAAAAGGAGTCTGCCTCTCAACTCAATGATAATAATGATTTTCAGAAGCAGACTGTGCATGGTGCTGCTGTACATCTGATGGCTGCTTTGTTCTTCATTGATGGGAAGTTAATTACTCAACATACCCCAGAGAAATCATAGTCTTTAATGGCTAATGCAAACTTCACAAAATTACAAATTGAAATGGTGATTTGCCTGTATAATGCACTTCCCTGGAGTCAGATGGTCAATAAGTATTTATTGAGCAGCCGCAACTATAATTGGGGTGCACATTAAAAACCAGAATTTATTACTCACTCATCAGAAATCTCACTTTACTGAGGAGGCACTGTTACCAGTTAGATAGACAAATCATAGTTCATGCTTCCCATGATGCAAAAGAACAGAAGAGGAAACACTTCAAGGAAAAATTGCAGGACATTTCTATTTTTCTGTGCTCTTCACTAACAAATAGTCACTCAGCACACAGTCTTTCTTTGTGCATTCCTCATGCAGATGTTCCAAGTCCTAAAGAAGCTCAAAATTAAACACTTCAAAAATTACAAGTCACGCAACAGTGATCTCCTTCTGAACTTGGTTTTAATCTTTTGCCAGTGAAACTCTCTGTTCTGGTGTTCCAGTGAAGGCCAGTGAGCTGGGCCAGAGAAATGTTGATTAGAAAAGCTGCTATGTGACAATCTGCAGTCATCTTGAAGATCCCTGGCTCCACCCCTTCCAGTCCCTTGGCTTATCCTTGAAAACAAACACTAACAAGAAATAGAGGCAAGACCCCAGAATGTTCTCTCATACCACCTAATGCTCATTCAGAGTTGGCCCCCTCTGGCCCAGGATCACAGGCTGTTACCAGCATCTCCATTCTTCCTGTGATGGAAACCATCCCCTGGAGTTCTTGTCTGGCTTCTGTGGGTCTCAGCTACGCCACAGGCTCTGGGCACCATGTTGTCCTCTGGTCAATTGCTCTGTCTCCACCATCTTGAGGGAAACAGATTGCTTCACCATCAACGCCCACCCCCAGCCCCCACCTGCCCACAGCAATGGATTCATTAGCAGTAGTGGGGAGGAGAGGTTGGGGCTGCACCCCTGAATATACTTTTCTTTTCTTTTTTTTTTTTAAAGATTTTTTTTTTAGTTGTAGATGAACACAATGTCTTTATTTTATTGCTTTGTATGTGGTGCTGAGGATCGAACCCAGGGCCTCACGCATGCGAGGCAAGTGCTCTACCGCTGAGCTACAATCCCAGCCCCCTGAATATACTTTTCAACACTGTCACCTCTACAACAATTTTTCAAAGATAATATAGTTGGTCTATATCCCTAGGCTCCATATCCATGTATTCAACAAACCACAAGTAGGTAAAAGATATTCAGAAAAAAAAAATTGCATTGGTACTGAACATGCACAGACAATTTTTTTGTCATGATTTCCTAAATAATAGAGTATAACAGCTATTCACATAGCATTTACATTGTATTAGGTATTGTAAGTAATCTAGAGTTCATTTACTGTATATGGAGGATGTATGTAGGTTCTATGCAAATACTATACCTCTTTGGGAAAAAAAGGGGGGGAATTGAATCCAGGGACACTTTACCACTGAACTATATTCCCAGTTTTTTTTTTTTTTCTTTTTTTGAGACAGGGTCTTGCTAAGTTGCTGAGGTTGGCCTGAAACTTGCAATCCTCTTGCCTTAGTTTCCTGAGTCACAGAGATTACAAGTGTGCACAATTGTGCCCAGCCTACACCTGATTTATAAAAGACATCCTTGAATTGGGGTAACTACAGAGGTCCTGGAACTCATCGCCCAAGGATACCAAGGGACAACCATAAGCTCATTAATTCATCCCCATACCAGCTGTCAAGGCCACAATGAGAAGATGCTAGAGGAAGATGCATGGCCCATTATTCTAGTTCATGTGTGGTCAGACAGGAAGAGGCACAGAGAGGCAATTAGTGATCCCCAATCCTTCTCCCATTTCAGTCCCTGATCTTAGATCCAAGCCAGGCCTCTCTGCTTTCTGTTTTTTCCTCCAATTCTTCCTGCAGACATCTGCAGGGGGACCATATGGTAGAGGTATGTTGCACAGGCATCTAACTTATATGTTTATTTTATAAACCTGATCACCTCCCTCTGCTTCTATGAGCAATAACTAACCATTACTTACAGGCACAAAGGAACTGCTCAGAGGGCAGCCAACACAGGAAGCAGGTGTCCAATCCTTTTTTTGAAGGTCAGGGTGTACATGGTCTGATGAACCAAGATTTCTATGGAAAGCAAAAGAACATTTATTGCCACCTGCTAGGAATCAGATCCTAAGCTCCATGATTTCAACATCTGCTCAGTGCTATGGTTGGAATTTGTCTCCCCAAATTCACATGTGGGAAACTTAACCCTCAAATTCATATCTTAATGACATTTGGAGGTGTGGACTTTGGGAGGTAATTAGTATGAAACTAGGTCATGAGGATGAGGCTATCATTATGGTATTAGTGATTTTATAAGGATGGAAAGACACCTAAACTAGGATATCTGCTCTTTCACCATGTAATGCCCTCTGTCATGTTATGATGCAGCAAGAAGTTCCTCATAAGATGCTTGTGCCACGCTCTTGGACTTCCTAGCTTCTAGAACCATAAAACAAATAACGCTCTTTTCTTTATAAATTACCAAGTCTCATATATTTTGTTATAGCAACAAAAAATAGTCGAAGATACTTGGTATCTCTTATTTGTTTTTTAGGCAGCTTTGGGTATAGAAAATTTTAGGGAAGTAAATGTAGATTTGATCAAATGTCCACTTGTAATATTCAATTTACTGATTTAGCTATAATATGCCTTATAAAACACATGCACCAACATATGTAGAAATCTTAATTTTGCATTCTTTTGTTTCCTCAGTTTTATATTAACTCTTCATGTGAACATTTGACATAAGTAGGTTTATTATTTCTAGACCCAAATTTGAGCCTCTAACACAATTTTCTAGAGCACATCATTTTCAATTCTGTACTAATGTAAGCTATAGCTTATTTTGAATTACTATGTTATACTTTCAAAAGAAAAATGAGGCCAAATCAAAAGTATTCATTCTCATAATTAACTAGGATGTTGATTTTTTTCATTTATCTTACATGTGATCCTCATAATTTGAATAATTACTCCTTTCTTAACTGTTTTTTAAAAGTATCTGTAAAATGGCTTTCAGTAGTTGCAACTTTAGGACACATTATCATATTAATTATTAAACCTTTACCAAAATGTGTCTCCTCCTTTTCTTTTTATGAGTGATTTCTTAGGTGACCTCTACAAGCATCCAAAGCTGGCATTCTTAAGGTTCTTTCAGGATTAAACTGTTGTTCAAAATAATTTAATTAGGATTACATTCCACATTATGAATCTTTGTAATGACTTACTCATAAGGGGCTCTTTTTTTTTTTTTAGGATTTTTCAGTCCCAAAGTTTAATAATTTTGTGAAATTTCTGTCTCAAGAAATCACCAAATGTACTTTTAAGTATTACATACAATATATATCTTTTCTCTCTTTTCTCTGCCTGGTCAACATTTGGCTCTCTTGACTTCATTTCTTCCTTCCTTGACTTAAACACAGAGTTGCAATTTCCTTAAAAGTGAAGCAGCGGGGCTGGGGCTGTGGCTCAGTGGTAGAGCGCTTGCCTTGCATGCATGAGTCACTGGGTTCGTTCCTCAGCACCACATACAAATAAATAAATAAAATAAAGATATTGCGTCCGTCTACAACTAAAAAAAATATTAAAAAAAAAAAAGTGAAGCAGCACTTATGAATACTACACACAGTTCCGTAGGATGGCCTGCCTAACCCACCACATCCAAAGGGCACTATTGCAGTCAGAGCTGCTGTAATTACTCATTTACTATAAATTTTTCCAGCAATGACAGTAAATGATGCTGTCCTTTTGAAAAAAAATTACTTTTTCTAATTTACACAAGGATTTCACAGACTGGCAGTAGCACTGGAAGCAAGGCTCATGCTTTCTTATGCTCTGCATTAGCAACTGGTCTGGTATATAGTTGATCACATTGATATATGTTGAGTAAATGAGAAGCAACAGCATTGAAGAATAATCAGGAAGGTACAAGACAGCAGCTGAAGAGCATCATAGGTGCAGTGCACCTGATTCTATACTTCCCAAGAGGTCACAGCAGGCCTTGGTATTCAAAAGGTAGTCATTCTGCAGGACTACAGCAGTGACACCCACTCTCAGTTCCAGATCAATCTTCCTGTAGAGCTGGAGAATCAGATTGATAGGCAATAGTTTGAAGAAAAATGCTGAAGTATAAATAACCTCTATGCAGAAGCAGAGAAGCTGGGGGCCAGTCACATCTTGAAGACGTTTGGTTTTTTTGACAGCATATACCATCTTCTTATGCTTGCAAGCTCATTATGAGAAGGTTTTGAAGAAAGCCTCCAAATATATGCAAGAGCAGAATGAGAAGATATGTGCTCCCCAAGGCCTCCTCCTGACAGAGTCCATTGAGAGAGTACTTAGAGGTATTTAGAACCATTTATGATGAAAAAGGCATAAGAAGAAGATAAGCCATAGGACTAAAGATCTCACCTCCAGCAGGAATCCTTATCTGCCAATGGCCAACCACACACTATCCCTACCTTATCTCCAGACCATCATTCCTTTATATCTGCTACCAGAGCCACAGTGTCATTTATTCCAAGAACTAGCTTTCTAAAATTCCATACTTGAAGTGACCTCCAGTTGCTCAGCATCCACTTTGTGTCTCCAAATCATGTAGGACTCTGTAATCTTTTGGTTCATTTCTGAGAAAACATCATGAAGCACTCCACTATTTTTTTTATCGTAAATGTTTTAATAAAATATGCAGTTGGTCAGTCCAGTGCAGTTTCTTTCTTTTTTCTTGTTTAAGTTATTTATTGAGGAATAATTTACAAACAATAAAATTTATCCTTTTGGTTTTCAGTTAGGGATTTTGACAAATGGATTCTGTCCTGCATTCTCCAGCATGCTTAAGTTTAGACCAGTTTCATCACCCTTTCTTTCCCTATGTCCTTCTGCTTTTCCTTTTCTCAGGATCACATGTAAATGGAGTTGTTGCCTTTTTCCTATGGCTTCATGCATTTAGTACAATGCATTTGAGATTCATCCATGTTATTGCCCATATAAGTAGTTTATTTCCTTTTATTGCTGTGCAGTACTGTATGGATGCCCTATGGATTATTTATTCATTTGTTTGTTTATTTATTTGAAGCATTTTTAAATTTATTTTTTCTAATTAGGTTTACATGACAGCACAATGCATTTTGATTCATTGTACACAAATGGAGCACAACTTTTCACTTCTCTGGTTGTACACAATAGAGTTACACCATATGTGCAGTCATACATGAACCTAGGGCATTGTGTCCATTGCATTCCACCATCTTTCCTGTTCCCATGTCCCATCCTCTCCCTTCCCTCCACTTTGACCAAAGTTTCTCCATTTTTCCCATGCCCCTTCCCACATTATAGATCAGCATCCACTTATCACAGAGAAAATTCAGCCTTTGGTTTTTTGGGATTGGCTTACTTCGCTTAGCATGATGTTCTCCAACTCTATCCATTTACCTGCAAATGCCATAATTTTATTCTCTTTTAATGCTGAGTAATATTCCATTGTGTATATATACCACAGTTTCTTTATCCATTCATCTATTGAAGGGCATCTAGGTTGGTTCCACAGTTTAGCTATTGTGAATTGTGCTACTACAAACATTGAAGTGGCTGCATTACTGTAGTATGCTTTTTTTAAGTCCGTTTGGTATAGACCGAGGAATGGGATGGCTGAATCAAATGGTGGTTCTATTCCAAGTTTTCTTAAAATGGATTTTTTGTTTTTTGTTTTTTTGTACTGGAGATTGAACACTCAGGGGCACTCAACCATTGAGACATATCCTCAGCCCTATTTTTTGTGTTTTATGTAGAGACAGGGTCTCACTGAGTTGTTTAGCATCCCGCCGTTGCTGAGCCTGGCTTTGAACTCACGATTCTCCTGTCTAAGCTTCCCAAGGTGGCTCTTTTTAAAAAGTATACTTCAGGGAAGAAAAACCCTTGCCTTTAATTAGGGGACATATGGCATAGTATCTTGTTTAATCATTGCAATAGCACTCAAACTCCATTAAGGTTATACAAGTTGAATTTTATAACCTAATAGAATAAATCCTAGTGATTACGAGGCACTTAAAAGCTATTTTTGGTCCAAAGAACTAGAATAATATCTAATATTATTGAGCATTTATAATGGACCTGGAACTTTTCTAAGTGTTTTACATGAATTAACTCATTTAATCCATACACTATGACTCAGACACTATTATTGATCCCTTTTAAAATAAGAGGAAACTGAGGAGGAAGTAGGTAATTTGTCCTGATCTGAACCCAAGTAGACAACAGACTTCATATTTCTTACTCATAAAGGCTAGACAACTCGTGAGAAGATAAATTTATTTTTTCTAAAAGTGTCTAGAATTTTGATGGTTCTTAGCCCTGATTGCACATTGTAACCACCAAGTGATCTCTGGACTCTAACCAAGACCAACTCAATCAGATCTTTAGGGTGTAGATTTTTGTTGTTGTTGTTTTTCTTAATGCCTGCCCCATGGGACTCTAATGGGCTGCCAACCTGAGAACCCTCCATCTAGAATGATAGTTTTCAAGTTAATGCACAAAGGAGGTACTCAGCAAGTTGCACACCAAAATCAAGTAAGTTCCCCTTAATGGACAATTTGAGGGATTCAAGTAATTCTTTCAACATGAAATTCTTCCTAAATTTCTGGCTTTAGAACACAATCATGGTATTTGGAAGAGGTCAAGAGCAATGGCTTTGAAATTGGATGTGCTGGATTGTAGCATTGCTTTTTATTAGCTGCTTGACATTCAGAAAAGTTATATAACCTCAACTTGCTTATCTGTAAAACTGGGATATTTTCATTATTCTAGCATAATTGAAGCAAAGATTAAATAAAGTCATGTGTAGATCACAGTACAGCTCCAAAATTGAGCATCTGCAATAAATAATTCTAAATAAAATCTTAATAAACCATGATCACCATCATCATTATCAACATCATCATCATCAGTTCTCTTTAATTGAAATAAGTGGAAAAGGCCAGATGAAGGGATGAGGAAGCCATCAGACTGGGAGGAGACAGCAGGAGGCAATCCCAGGGAGCTGACGCCATTGGCTATAGGAACAAAATAGGTCTCAGCCTCTCTCATGATATAATCAGGGGGTCTCCATGGTTAAGTTTTCTCTGTAACACAAATTGGCTCTTTTGATTTGTGGGATCATTTTAACCATACCAATGACTGTTTCTTACTTGCATTTATTTACCACCCCAAATTTTTTCACTGAATCCCTACAATGATCAAGGCTGTGTGGGAAATTGGAAAATATGGAAGATGACATCCTGCACCCCAAGACTCAGTCTATTAGGAAAGATAACATATGGATATAATAATGACAATCAAGCTTCTCTGTATAAGCAAATGAAAGAGCTAGAAATAAAATACTGAGAGAATTCAAAGCAGAAAGGCATGACTTCTAGCCAGGAGTTCAGGAACCCTTTCATGGAAGAAGTGGCATTTGAGCTGGACATGGTAGATAATGAGGGATTTCAAAGGGGAAAGAAAAGAACGGAGAATTAAACTCAGAGAATCCTTTTTTTTTTTTTTTTTGGTACCAGGGATTGAATTCAGGGGCACTTAACCACTGAGCCACATCCCCAGCATTGTGGGTTTGTTTTGTTTTGTTTTGTTTTTGGTACTGGGGATTGAACTCAGGGGCACTCGACCACTATGCCCCATCCCCAGCCCTATTTTGTGTTTTATGTAGAGACAGGGTCTCACTGAGTTGCTTAGCACCTCGCCATTGCTGAGGCTGGCTTTGAACTCGCGATTCTCCTGTCTCAGCCTCCCTGAGTGCTGGGATTACAAGCGTGAGCCACCGCGCCCGGCTTCAGCATTGTGTTTTATGTAGAGCCAGGATCTCACCGTTGCTGAGGCTGGCTCTAAGGCTGGCTTTGAACTCACGATTCTCCTGTCTCAGCCTCCCAAAGTGCTAGGATTACAGGCGTGTACTACCACGCCTGGCTCAGAGAATCCTGAAAGGGACTCCTGAGAACAGTGGTTCTGTTTGATTGGCATTAGGTTAATGAGAGAAGTAGTCAGAGGAAATGCAGATGAAGTGCCCAGAGGTTTCACACTCATCCCCTTTGCTTTAGATCCACATACCATCACCCTCCTGCTCTGTTCAGTGGCACGCTGGAGCCCTCTGCATCTGTCTGCGTTTCCCAACTCCTGAGCCTGCTGTCCTAAAATGGGGTTTGTCCATGGGAGGGGGCACAGGTAGGAGACCCAAAGCAGCAGGAAAGAGAAACCAGGTGTGTCTACAATCCTCTTGCCACCTGTAGCCATCTCCACCACAGCTGCAGCTCTCAGTATGCAGGAGCATGGTGCCTTCAGTATCTACTGGTGACACCAGCCCTGTGCTATGGTTAGCACTGGCTCCTATCTTTGTTTCTCCACACGAGGAACAGTAGTGACTTTCTGCTCTTATCAAGCGCTCACCAGCATAACAAATTCCCTGTATTATAGTGCTTGGTATTCTCTGGATTTTAAAAATTTTGGGTTTCTGGGTTATTTATTTGGACCCTGATAAAGTCAAATGTTTATGTAATAGCAATAAATAAATATCAATAAATCCCTCAAAGTTTTTTAAGAACAAGAGTAATATGACAGGAGCCTTGTTTTGGAAGACAAGTCTGTCAGTATGGACATAATGGCCAAATCCAAAGGTTCTTTACATCCTTTCTCTGGCGGGAGTCTCTCAGTATGGCCTTAAATTCTTGTTATTGTTTACAAAAGAGACTCATGATTTGTTTCCATCCTGAAAAATTACAGGATGTGGTTTCTTCAAACATTCTTATCAGTTTCTCTTTATTCTCCCTTTCTGAAATGCTTTCAGTCACATTGGGTCTTCTTATTCTTTTTTTTTTAAATATTTTTTTAGTTGTTGATGGATTTTTTTTTAATATATTTTTTAGTTGTTGATGGACCTTTTTTTTTTTTTAATATGCAGTGCTGAGAATTGAACCCAGTGCCTCATGCATGCTGGCAAGCGCTCTACCACTGAGCCACAACACCAGCCCCAATGGATCTTTATTTTATTCATTTATTATTTATATGTGGGGCTGAGGATCGAACCCAGTGCCTCACACATGCTAGGCAAGCGCTCTACCACTGAGCTACAGCCCCATCCTGATCTTCTCATTCTTTATTCCATGCGTTTTATCTTCCATTTCATATTTGCCATACATGTGTAACACATTTTATAGTCTCAGCTATAGCTTTCATCAACTCAAACTCCAATATAATTTTTATTAGAATTTTATATACATGTGTGTCACATATATATATTTTTATATATATATTTCCAAAATGTCTATGTCAGGAAGGAGGCTGCCATGATATTGACATCATGTATAACAAAGTTCTCATCTGCCTTTCCATCATTATTAACTTAATATAGCGTTCCCAGCAATAATTTTCCCTAATTCTTTGGAAGAACTTTTTCTTTTTCATTTCACTCATTGATGGGGTCTGTTCAATCTCAGCATCACATCCCTGGGCTGCAGGAATGGCACGTGGCCCAAGCCAATCCAAACATGGTTCCTAATCCTATTGGTCACAGTACTTGGCTTATGAATAGGATCAGTTCTTCGCTTGGTTAATTCTTCGTTTTTCTAAGTGGAATTAGTGACAAAAGTTCTCTTTCTTCTTGGGAAAGAGCTGACAAACTTATTCTTTAAAGAATCAGACAGGAAATACATAGATTTTACTGGTCGAGGGACAAAATTGAGAATATGATAAAGGTACTTAGATGAGAAAAAACATTTCTGCACATTTTTATTGAAAGATCAAAATATAAAAGTCGAATACTTTTTTGTCATAAAGGTTTGTTAATTAGACCAATAGAATGGGGGGATTGTTTGTGATCAAATAAACAACATCAATTATGAATGTTCATCTGTTAATGCTGATTTGTATCTTTTCACACAGACAGGTACTGCGACATATTGATATAAATCCATGAGCATATGATTTTTCTGAGAATATTCATTGCTTGAGAGGCATTTGTAGAATACCATTGGATTCTTCTATTGAAATGTGCTGGTAGCATAACATTACATTACAGAGTAATCATTTCCAACTGAAGGTTAGGTGGAAGCTCCTCAACCACACAGTTAAAAATATTTTGAAATGTGGAAATTTCTTTTTCACTTTTATCAAGTTCTGATAAGTACTGTTAGAACTGCACCTTGAGTTCAAACAATACATCTGCCTAAAATTTGTGGGGAAACAAAGATATCTTATTTCAAATATGACAGTGTGAAATGCATGTGAAACATTAGCTGTTATTGATGATTTTACCACAGCTTAAGTTTTGTGTGCATATTTTGTCTTACCTTGCAATTTTTGGAAGAGTTCATTAGGAAACATTATAAAGTCTGTGGCAGAAGCAAATTTCCAAAGCTATTCAATGCTTGTTAATGGGTTTAAATGAAGTTCTTCTTGTTCAGAAATTTAATATCAGTCCTAAACTCCAAAAATTACAATCAAATGTTCCAACTGGTACTCCATTGAACTGATGCATGGTGGGCCAATCAGGATATTGTAGGGGTGAAAGAAAATTTCCGCTCTGCCCTCTGAGTGCTTGCTTGGATAAAATGACAAAGCTAGATTAAATAGGAGAAAAAACATATAAACTTTTAACATGAAAAAAGGAAAAGTCAAGGAGTGGAATTATTCATAGTCCAATATGACTCAGAAGCTAATATACCCCATTTTTTAATAAAGGAGGAGGAGAATAAGAAATGTCAGGGAGGACTGGGATTGTAGCTCAGCGGTAGAGCGCTTGCCTCGCATGCGTGAGGCCCTGGGTTCGATCCTCAGCACCACGTATAAATAAATAAATAAAACAAATGTCTATTGACAACTAAAAAAAAAAATTAAAAAATTAAAAAAAAAAAAAAAGAAAAAGAAATGTCAGGGAAACAGTGATTTTTAAGGAAATTCAATGGCCTGGGGTAAAATCTTCTTGGTCAACAAAACAGACTATGGTTTGTAAGTAATTCTCTATGGAACTGAAATAAAGGACAATGGTATGTGACAAAAGTCTGCCCATCTGTACCGGCAGACTTCAATTTTTCTTCCTATGATATAAGCTCAGTTAGTGAAAGCTCAGCAATAGGACAAGAAATAATTGTTTCTTCCCTGGAAGATTCAGATTTTAGGCAGATAGGGGAACTTTGCAGAAAGCCTCTCCCTGACTGGGAGGGGAGAAATAAAGAAAAGTCAGAGGATCCTTGATTCTGAGGTAGGTTCTAAGGCCTCTCAACAGATCATAGTGCCAGTCTCTGGAACTGTGTTTTCTAAGGCATCGTTTTCTGAGTTCCAGTGGAACTCAACTTTTTCTGACAAAACTCATGGAACTGGCTGTGGTTAAGCCCAACAGGGTAAATGAAGTCCACTTCTGATACAAGTTGTTCATGACACATAATCTATTTTCCATTATATAACTGCTGGAAAATAATATAACGCGTAACCACAGGCTTTAAACACCTTGTACATTCACAAGCTTTGTAAATTTGTTTAAACGAAGTTGTTTTCCTACTCCACACATATTTTTACCACCATCAGATAAAGAATATCTTAGCAGATTCCACTTTGGGATGTATCAAAATAGTTTTTTTTTTTTTTCCAACTTCTTTGAAAACATTCTCATTGTTTTTCCACACAGATTGTTTAGAAGGGTTAATTCTTTAATTACTTCCACTTTACCACTATTACAGTTTGGATTTGGAATATCTCCCAAAGATTCGTGTGTTGAAGGCTTGATCCCCAATGTAGCAATGTTCAGAAGTGGAGCTTTTAGGAAGTGATTGGATCAGGAGGGGTGTGAACTTATTAATGGATTAATTCATTCATGATTTGGTGGCATTATGCGGGGGTAGAAACTCTAGGAAGTGGGCCCTAGCTGAAGGGAGTGGATCCTTGGGAATGTGTCCTCAGAAAATAAATACTTTCCCTGGCCCTTTCCTCTCTTTCTCTGCTTCCCTGCTTCCATGAGATGAGCAGCTTTGCTGGGCCACACCCTTCAGACATAATGTACTGCTTCACCACAGCCCATAGCACAGAGCCAGCCAATCATGGACTGAAATCTCAGAAACTGTGGGCCAAACGTAAATCTTTCCTCCTTTAAGTTGTTTTGCTCAGGCATTTTGTCACAGTGACAAAACGCTGACTAACACTACTAATGTTCTGCATAAACTATAACAGTTCAGCAGTATAAATATCTTTTGTTGATTCTTCAAGAGCCAAGGAAAACCACATTTGCCTTGTTTTTAAGTTGACTTGCTGTTGTTCCAAACATTCCACCTCTGTAGGGAAGCCAGTTCTCACCAAAAGACTAAAAGTTTTCAGTAAGTTTATTGTCTCTGGACATGTCTTTGGATAATTTAATAAGATATGATTTTATTAATTACTGTTGATAAACAGCTTTAAAATGAGACATTTGGAAACTTTGCTGCCTCATTTTTATTTTTGTGAAGAACTTCTACTAGACATCTTGTTTTAAACATTCTAACATGTGTCACTCTTCTGTGAATTAGGAATATTGCTGTGATTGCTTAGGCTAATAATGTCAACTTGTATAGTATTCATTCAGCATAGCTATAATGTCATTGAATAATGAACATAATGGTTTGCCCTCTAATCCAATAAAATAATACAAATTCTTCTATTTCTGAAAAGTCCACTATTCTTTTCTTATTGTGACATAAAGAATATACACTGGTAATAGAAAGTTAAATGTCATGGCATACTGATCTCTGTGGCAATTGAAATGCTGTTGAATTACAATGGTGTCTCTGCTATTTGAGTGTGTGTGGCAACAAGGCAAAATGACTAGAGTGTTACATACAGTCTGTCACAACTACTGATCTCTACCTGTGTAGCACAAAAGCAACCAAATACACGAATGTGGTTATGTTCTGATAAGATGGATGGATACAGAAGTGTGAACTCTCTCTATATAGTTTTCCTGTCATAAAATATTCTTCTCCTTTTGACTTTTTAAAAATATATTTTTTAAGTTGTATATTGACTCAATGCCTTTATTTCTTTTCATGTGGTACTAGGATTAAACCCAGTGCCTCACACTCACTACCACTGAGCTACAACTCCAGCCCCCTCCTTTTGATTTTTTTAACCACTTTAAATGCAAAACCATTCTTGGATTGTAGGCCATACAAAAATAGGAGTCACACAAGCTATGGCTTGTGTGACTAGTACTTGTGTAGTACTACTTGTCTAGTAGTCATGCAACTCCATGGGACATGTTTCCCTCCTTTGAGAGAGAAATACTTCTCTATCTAGCATTAGAGGGAATTATGCCAATGCACAGGGAGAAGCAGAGATGTGTATCTGTGAGAGGGAGCAGAGATAGGGAACAGAAGCAGGAAGCGAGTGTGGAGGTGGGGAGAATTATTGAGTTCCCAGTCTAGTCTGGGTCCTGACTACCCAGGTTCTATTGTTCTTCCTTGATTTGATTAATTATTCCAGCACCCTTCTTTCTCAGTGACAGACTAGGTTGATTTTGTTATTTGCAACTGTAAATGTCCTAACAAAACAACTGAATTTATCAACTGCCAGTTTCCTGAGACTGTGCTTCTCACATGCTAAGAGACACTTAGCAGCATCACACCCGAGGATTCCATTATAGAATCTGATGAAAAACTGATTAAAGGCAGAGTCTATGACATTTATCTTGGTGATGACATCCTTCTTGCACCTACTACTAAATCACAACCTGTATTTTTATAGCAGCTGCTGTTTGTGACAGTCCTTATCAAGTGATGTGACACATTTTAAAACAGGTATTTCTTTCTTCACCAGCCAAGGCAGTTGTCAGCATTCCTAACATTGCATTTGCTGCATGATATTTCTGTTTCTGAAAACAGAAAAAAGAAACAAGGAGAAAATTATTAGGAAAGTTCAGAGTTAACTACCTACCTGTGAAGGAAGTTACTGAAATCAACCAGTTCCACTAATTGTTAGAGTTATTATTGCTCTCAATCCAACATTGATCTCACAGGTTTTTTTTTTTTTTAAATATTTTTTTAGTTGTTGATGGACACAATGTCTTTATTTTATTGCTTTGTATGTGGTGCCGAGGATCGAACCCAGGGCCTCACGCATGCGAGGCAAGCGCTCTACCGCTGAGCTACAATCCCAACCCCGATCTCACAGGTTTGAAAAGACACACTTTGCCACTATATATTTATTAAGAGTAGGTTATTCTGAGTAAAAACTCCAATAAAGACAACACAAATGACTAATAATGATTAATGTTTATTGAGTGTCCATTAGGCAACAGGGCCTGCACCACTTTATATAAAATATCCTTAGCCCTCACAGCAACTCTGAAAGGCATGTGTTATTCCACACATCTTGCAGATGAAGATTCCAGGAGGCTAAGTAGCTTGTCCTGAGCCATATCAGTTGCAGGCTCAGAGATGGAATCTGGAGTCATTTGACCTGAAATACTAAGTATTGTGCCATTTTCTCTTTATTTTGTGTGTGGCTGCTGGCCGCCCTTGGTAGGGGAATGCATAGGTCTTTGTTACATGAACATTAGTCTGAATGAGTAAAGAAATGTAAAATGTTTTCTCATGCCCAAGTGACCATAAACACCCCTCTTCGTGGCAACAGAAGACACAAAATATAGTGATTAAAAAATATTTGAATGTGGCAGGCTATCTCCAATGAAGTCAGGTTTCTCAGCTGTGACTCATTTTACTTTAGGAAAATATGTATTAAATCAAGATAACATGTCCTGTTTCTTTTCTCAAAAAAAAAAAAAAAAGCTAGATAAAGGGTCTAATGTTGAACTTCTAATGAAAGTGTCCACCATTAATCAATTTAATCAGGTATGCATACCTTTACATTCTACAAACCTTCATAATGGTTATTAAGCCAATTAAGTTGAACTAACAGTTCCCACAAATTGTGAGTGTAATGCTAAATAATAAATAATAATAAATTCAAGGCTCTCGTCTCTTCATAGTTATGCCTCTGCTTTCATCTCAGCAATCCCAAAGCCTTATAAAAGGCTCTGGTGAATATTTTAGTGTCATTGAGTTTTTAAAAATACATTTAGTGCAGGACAGAATATCAAAGCAGAGCCGGGCATGGTGGAACACACCTGTAATCCCAGTGCTTTGGGAGGCTGAGACAGGAGGATCGCAAGTTCAAAGCCAGCCTCAGCAATGGTGAGGCGCTAAGCAACTCAGTGAGACCCTGTCTCTACATAAAACACAAAATAGGGCTGGGGATGTGGCTGAGTGGTCGAGTACCCCTGAGTTCAATCCCCAGTACCCAAAAAAAAAAAAAAAAAAAAAAGAATACCAAAGCATAAGTTTTACACTGGTGTTACACAATTACAGGTTCAGCTTTCTATCACTTTATAGTGAGGATAGAAAGTAAGAACGATTATTTTTTTAAATTATTGGGGTAAAATATGTGTAACATGAAATTTACTATTTTTACCACTTAAAGGTACAGTTCAGTGGCATTAGATGCATTCACATTGTTGTACACATCACCATGAGAATTTTTTCATCATTCCAAATTGAAATTATGTATTCATGAAACATGTTCCCTCCCCCAGCTCCTGACAACCACCATTATATTTTCTGTTGCTATGAACTTGATGTCTCCTTGTTGCTCATACACGTAGAATCATAAAGTATTTGTCCTTTGGTAGCAGGCTTTATATCACTTCTACATAATGTTCTTAAGGTATCCATGTCGTGGCATGCGTCAAATTTTTAGGCTAGTTAATATTCCATTGTATGTTTATACCACATATTGTTTACCCATTCAACAGTTGATGGACACTTGGGTAATGTCACTTTATTTATGTTTATAAATTCACCTAGGATGTCTCTTCTGAAGTTTTCGTTTCCATTATAAATTTTCCCCCAAGCAAGCTCAGCATTCAGGAATAGCTTCTTCTCACATGGGAAGGGAGAAGGCCCTGAGCTTTTTTGAGCTGCTATCTCATTGATGTATGTTGCTTCCCCTTAAAGCTGTGTATTAAACGAGGCTCATTGGTATTTAAAATGAACCAAATGAGCCATGCACGGTGTCGCATGCCTGTAATCCTAGCACTTTGGGAAGCTGAGACAGGAGAATCATGAGTTCAAAGCCAGCCTCAGCAATGGCAAGGCACTAAGCAACTCAGTGAGACCCTGGCTCTACATAAAACACAAAATAGTGCTGAGGATGTGGCTCAGTGGTTGAGTACCCCTGAGTTCAATCCCTGGTACAAAAACAAAACAAAACAAAATGAACCAAATGATATCCATTTGCTGTGAATGTTCTGCCCTGCTCTCTTTTCCTACTCTGTTTTATTTTCCTAAATAGCTTTGTCCCATCCACCATTTATAATGGAGATTCCTGACTATCATGAGATCTTGGCTTTGGCTTTTATTATTAATTTAAAAGCAATTGTCAGGCTGCACATGAAGTATGACAATCAAGGAACTGATCTCTTGCACATATGTCCAAACGAATGTTGTCTGTTAAAATTATCACCTTCTCAAAATGCCTGTGGAATTGTCTTCCCATGTATTTTATGTGTTTCAGCAGTTTTGTGGTGATTACCTCCTTCCATTTTTGACTCGGTTCAGTCACATCCTACCTTCTGCTGACTGTCCTTGACTGTTTGTTTTTGACAGTGAAGTGGAAGTGGACAACATGAGAAAGGACACTACTTCATGTAGGTTTTTGCATGCATCATTGCCTGCCAGAAAATGCCTAAGTCAGTCAGGATTGTACAGTGGAAAACCCCAATCAGAATACGTCTAACTATCACAGCTTCACAGCCCCCAATGCATACAGAGAAGTCATTTTCTTTCTAGCTACTCTTTTACCTTCTC
This sequence comes from Geosciurus inauris, assembly GCA_004024805.1. Taxonomy (NCBI): domain Eukaryota; kingdom Metazoa; phylum Chordata; class Mammalia; order Rodentia; family Sciuridae; genus Geosciurus; species Geosciurus inauris. The sequence goes on along the minus strand of PVHX01003634.1, from coordinate 16,654 downwards.
ACTGCATCACTCCATTCCACTCCCACTTCTGGCTGTATATACATACAGCTGTAAAGGTTGCACATTGACCAAAGGCACAATATCAGAAAACATACATTTGTATATTTACTATGACAATTTCCTGCTGATGGAAATGAAGTGTATTGAATAAGGGGAGCCTTTTTTTTCCTTCCTGTCAAAATGTCATATAGCCTTTTGGAAACCCTGCTTCTAAAGATCCTGTGTGTATGCACTTGCTTCCATACCTTAAGATACCATAAGATTTGAGAAGTATGACTTAGTAGCGGCTGATACCTAATCCACAATTAATTAATGCACTATTATCTATCACATAGTGCTCTGAGCAAAGCTCAGATGGATTTTGTTGTTATTGTCGTTTTTGCTTTTTTGTGATTGTATGTGTGTGTATTATACTAGGTATTAAACCCAGAGGTGCTTTATCAATAAGCTACATCCCAACCCTTTTAATTTTAATTTTGAAACAGGTTCTTGCTAAGTTGCTGAGAGGCTCTCTAAGTTGCTAACTTTAGCCTTGAACTTGTGATCTTTCTGTCTCTGCCTCCTGAGTCATTAAGATTATAGAAGTGCACCACCATGACCATCCTAGGTTGGTTTTTAGAACTAATATTAATGGGTTCTAACCCATCCTTTTTTAAAATTTATTTATTTATTTGTTCTAATTAGTTATACACGACAGCAGAATGCACTTCGTTCATAATACACAAATGGAGCACAATTTTTCACTTCTCTGGTCATACACAAAGTAGAGTCACACCACTTATGCAATCATACATGTAGCTCAGGTAATGATGTCGGTCTCATTCTAACCCATCTTTGATTATTTTAGTCCATAATATAAGACTGGCCTTAGATTAGATAAGGAAAGGTGTTGCCTCCAAAATTTGATGTGAAGACTTTTGCTCAAAATTATTTCTTCCATTGGTAGTTGTTAGTACTTAAAATTCAATGTTATGGTTTGGCTATGAGGTGTCCCCTAAAGCTACACAGTAATGTTCAGAGGTGGAGTAACTGGATTGTGAGAGCTGTCACCTAATCAGTCCATCCTAGTTTTTGAATGGACTGACTGGTAACTGTAGACAGGTAGGGCATAGATGGAGAAGGTGTGTCACTGGGGGCATACCCTGGAAGGGTTGTTCTTCCTGAAGCCCCATCCCCCTCTTCCTCTTTGTTTCCTGACCCTGCCATGAGTTGAGTACCTTTCTTTCACTGGGTCCATTTTCTATGATGTGCTACCTCATTTGGGCCCAGAGCAATGGAGTTGGCCCTCTATGGACTGAGACTCTACAACCATGAGCCCCAAATAAACTTTTCCTCATCTAAGTTGTTCTTGTTGGATATTTTTGTCACAGTGAAGCAAAAGCTTACTAAAACATTCACCATAAAATTCCTGAATTAGAGAGAACTTTAGACGGGATCAGGAATACCAAAAAGAGCCACAGTCCTCCAGTCCTGACCCTCCCTGCATTAACTGTGTACCACTACACTTTCCCACCATCTGGATGATGAAGCCTCTGAGCTTCAGGCAGCCTCTACATTTCTAAAGAAAATGACATGCATTTGAGATTTATTTGCCTACTTTGGATTCTAGTCCAGAAATCTCATTAAAATGCAAACACTAGAGAGGAAAAGTACCTTTATTCTTCACTGACTAATACCTCCAACTGTCACCCCAGCATGCAATATGAGATTCATATTTGATTAATCTTTGCCCCTTTTGATCTCTACAATCAACCAGAACTTCTTGTGTTCTGCTTCTGAAATAACTCTCCAATTTATTTCCATGCCATTTCCACCATGGCTAGGAGCTTATTTCTGCTCCTGTCCACATGCACTGTTATAGCAGCCTTCTATGCCAGGTTCCTGTCCTATCTTGCCCTGCCCTGTCCAACAACCTGCCTGCACAGTAGGAGTCTGGGACCTATGATTGACAGTCATACCCTACTATCTGTAGAAGACCAGAGTTTTATCCTGATGAGGCTTACGACCTTATTTTGAGGTTGACAAGCAAGGACTTTTTAGGGAGGAAGCTAGATATGCTTAGAAAGATGTTTTAGTTAGCAAGTTAGGTGAGGACAGTAAGGCCGTTGAGAATGGACTAAACAAGAACAGACAAACTGAACCAGAGAAACAAACAGGAATTCCAGGATTGGGATAGAATGGGAGGTCAGGAGAGGAGGAGAAAGGAAAGGTGTGTGTGTATGTGTAGGAAGAGGGATGGAAATCTGCACAGATGCTATTCCAAGTGGTAAGGTGGCCAAATACTCAGGTGACACTGCTATGCATGTGTACTAGAACTGGACGATTTGGTAAATGGATGGCAGATGGTAGGAGCCAGGTTCCTCACCACTGGAATAAGAAGTTGTGGATAAGCAGGGAGGAAGCCAGAGTGATTCCTGTGGCAATGGATTTGTGTTGGAAACAACAGCAAGAATTCCTGTGTATAGACATAGATGGTTACCTATAGAAATATCTATTGAGATGTGTATCAATATATACACACATATATTTATCTACTGTATGAGCCAACAAGGCCTAGAAGCAATGACACCCCAGTAGTGCCAGCACACTTCATTTCAGATCATGATTTCTAATAGCATTTTCCAGGAAAAAAAAATGGAACCAGAGATCTTGGAGAAATAGCTGGTCCTAGGACTGGGTCAGGAAATATACAATATAAGCTTGGAGTATTTTATAGTGCCAAAAAATAAAAGAATCTTTTTTAAAAAAATGAAAAAGAAACCCATAATGATTAGCAGTTTTTTCAAAGGGGGAACACGATCCAACTGAAAGAATTCCCAACAACAGAAGCTGAAACAATCTGAACAGAAAAATAAATATATTACTATATTTTAACTTGAAAGTATAAAATAAGCATTCATGAGTCCATATTGACATAAATGACTAATTAATAAAGGGAGAGAAGTCTTAAGCCCCTGTGCAGTAGAATTCCAAGTAATTTATGTAGATTTACCACCCTTGAGGAGAGCATCCCTCCCCACCCTACATACCTGTGGGCTGCAGAGTGAGAGTCCTTCTGAAGAGTACAGCGTGGAAGAGGGGAGAGTGACTTTGTAGTGAAGAAACCTAAATTGGGTCAAGGTCACTGCAAGGGCAACATCAACAGTCACAGATCGGGGCTGGGATTGTAGCTCAGTGGTAGAGCGCTTGCCTCGCATGCGTGAGGCCCTGGGTTTGATCCTCAGCACCACATACAAAGCAATAAAAAAAAAAAGACATTGTGTCCATCTACAACTAAAAAAAAAGTTTAAAAAAAAAAACAGCCACAGATCATGTTGAGTGTGAACCTTGGATAGGAAGTGATGAAAATCCTATAAATGCAAGACGTTGATAATAGGGGAAAGAGAGAGTGGGGTGTATGGCAACTAGAGAGTCTTCTCAGTTTTTATATAAATATAAATTTGTCCTAAACAATCAATTTTAATATCAGGCAACCCAGGAGAAGCCCCGGCCCAAGCCTTCTTTCTCAAATTTCCCAAAGGGAGATACATTAGGTCTAGTCAGGAAAATTATTCTAAGTATTTCAAATAGAAAAAAAATAAAGTTTTGGTTCCGAAGATGTTCACAGGGTAAACAAAACCAAAAGAAAGAGGAGGGATTATAGGGGAGCAAAACAGAAAGAAACGATCTTCAGGAACCTAAAGCTGTGAAGGCCTGTGGGCTGGCAGCTCTAATCAAGCCCGAAAAGAGGCCTTGATTATGGGGAGTGGACCTCTGAGAGGAAGCTGCCTCCCATGGGGCTGCTCTAGTCCCGAATCACTCCACCTCTGTGATGCTATAGCAAATGCCAGCGACTGCCTGCAGCCACTAGCAATGGGAAGAAGCATCTCTCTTCTACCAACTGATCTTCCACCAGAGCGTCCTCTTGGCAGAACCTAACAGGAAGCCAGAAGACACACTGTGCACCTCCTTAGTCCCAGCAGAGCCCAGAACAGGGTACAGAAGTGCAGGTGTATGCTAAGGCATACTGGTGAATAGTTAGCAAAGAAAGTAATTCTTAACAGGGCATCAATGATGCCTTGTTGGTAATTAAACCACAAAGCCTTTCAGGACCTTCCCTTTTCAACTTTTTTTTTTTATACCTTTGCTTATTGTTTTCTGTTCCTCTACCTAAAGGTGCCCATCATTCTCTATGGAGCCTTTCCTTCCCACACTATTTCCTAATGATGCCTCTGCCCAAATATTACACATCAAAATCCTTCACATCCTTTCAAACTCAGCTCAAGTAGCTCCTGCTCTGCAAAGCTTTCCTTCACTTACTGTCCTCACCTGGAAGCAGACATGTGATATATTAAAAAGGAAAAAAAGGTAAACACTGCCCATTTCCACAGTGTAAATACTTTCACAAGAATGTTGCTAACAGCAAGTGCTTGTGAGCCTGTACCAGCTGGTCTCTACATGACAAGTCACATTCTGTGGCCTGGAAGCATGTTTCCTTCTTGTGAAGTTCCTTAGCCACTTATTCAGCTCTGTCCCATAATGAACACTCAACACATCCTACCATTGAGGGAGATGTAGAAGGGTGTAGGCAGCCAGGGCAAGGTGGCCAGTAAGGAAGTTGGGGGCAGGGCCAGAGCAAAGGAGCTTGGAAAGGGTCCTTCAATGAGGTCAACTTTCTGGGTGCTGAAAGTGCTTGTACACACAAGCAGGGGACCCAATCAGACAAATACTTCCATACTGTGTTCCTACACAGGGGATCCAATAGAAAAACTAAAATAGACATGTGGACATGGCAGGGGCCACCAATGAACAATAGTGTGAGGAGAGGGTGGACAGGGGAGGAGATAAGGAAAGAAGGAAATTCCAAGGACCAGAAAAAGAACCAGCCAAAACTTTCCCATCAGGCTTCTGACTCTGGGGCCCCTCCTCTTCAGAGAAATCTGCTACTGTCTCTTTTGAACAGTATATACCTGCTGTATATACCTGCTGCTTCCTTGCTATCTCTGTGTTTTGTTATTTGCTGAACAGAGACAACGAACCCAAGACCCCTAGATGATAATACCATGAATGACAGATTTTGTACAAGTCTTCACTCATCTATAGAAAAGGGTCCTCACATAGGGAAAGCTGTGTCTTTCACATAGCACTCCCAGCTATGTGAATGGTAACACTGTACATTTACCAATTGCTTGGGGGCTCCATTTCCCCATCTAATAAAGGTAGCAGCAAAGTAAATTAGGACAGCTATTAAGAGAAGCAGGATGGAGATTCCTCAAAAAATTAAACAGAACTATCACATGGTCCAGCAATTCCATTTTTGGTATGTACCCCAAAGAATTAAAAGCAGGGTCTTAAAGACATTCTTGTACTCTTGGCAGTATTATTTGCAGTAGTCAAAAGATAGAAGCAACACAAGTGCCCATTGACACATGAATAGGTAAAGAAAATGTGGTATTTACATAAAATAGAATACTATTATTTCTTTAAAAGAAAGAAAGCATACCATTTGGGACAATGTAGATGAACCTGGAGGATACTGTCAAAAGATAAATAAGCCAGGCACAGACAGGCAAACACTTCATGATACTCAAGAATCTAAAAAAGTTGAACTCATACCAGTGGAGAGGAAAACTGTGATTACCAGGTGCTGACGGGTACAGGATTTGGGGGCTGGGAAGATGCTAGTCAAAGGATAGAAAATTTCACTAATACAGGAGGACTAAATTCAAGAGATCCATTATACAACACAGTGACTATAGTTAGTAACAATATACTGTAAACTTGAAAATTGTTGATTATATTTTAATTGTTCTCACCACAAAAAATAAGTATGTGGGGTACTGGAGATGTTAATTTGCTTGTTTTAGCCATTTCTATAATGTATATTTCATTCTATAATGTATATTTCATCCCATATTCCATAAGTATATGCAATTTTTATTTATTAATTTAAAATTTAATTTAACAAAGAATGCTACTATCTAAAAAAGGATAGTAGCAACAAAGAAACCCTATCCCACAGGCTGTTACAAGAATTAAATGAGATGTCTTGTAAAAGTTCCTGGTCTAACAGTCCCTGGAATGTTGCTGAAGTTTAATAAATGTTAGTTTTCTCTTTTCCTTTGATTTTTAACACTCCAGGAGAAAAGCCATATTATGATTCATTTTTTAATTAGCATGAGCGTCAAGAGCACTGCCTTTTAATTGTAATTGCTTAAAAATATTGTTGTTAACCGATCCATGGGAAGAATGAAGGGGATGACGGCAAGGGCAAAGTGAGGGTAGGGATGTGAACCCAGAATCTGTTCCAGAATGTGGAGGGCTGAGATGAGACAGGGAAAGTCAGGGGTACACAAAGGGTGCCATCTAAGGCCAAGGCTTTCCAAGATAGCTTTGAGGGTTTTTTCAGCAGCTCTTTCCTCAGGCCTTCTGATATTACCAGGTACACACTCACTATGGCATATGCCCCAACTCTGGCTGAGGGTCTTGGGATACCAACAGCCTTCCAGGTGGCAATGACAACAGCAGCTACTTTAGTAGCAGCCCCTAATGAGATTTCCACAGGATTCATCCAAGGAGGCAAAGTTGGTAATAGTGTCTGACAGAATGAAAAACATTCAACTAGAAATGTTGGATTTAAAGAGTTTTGTGCAGAAATAACAAATATCCTAGTTTCTGATCCACCTGAACTAATACATACCTAGCAATTAAACCCCACTTACAAACTAAATGCTTAAAATTTGCTAGAAGCTTCAGTTTGATTTTTCTGGCAGGATAGATGTCAACAAAGTCTTTTGTCCCATCTCTGATCCTCAGTTTTAATCTAAAAACCACCAGGTCATAGAATGGGAAGTGCTCAGAGGCGCCACCTATTCTAGTTACTTCTTTTTTCAAAAACCATAGATTTGACAAACCCCAAATGTCCAATGATGAGGAAAGGAAGATTCACAAACAAAAAGTGATTTGTTCCAAAAAGGTCTACTCTGGGGCCTGCTCACTCTCAGAACCCAGGCCTCTGGCTCCCATGCCAAATGTTCTGTCACCTGGCAGCTTCCTTGGACACCTCAGCCACAGGGAACTGGGTTTCTTGCAAGGAGGCAGCATGGATGATAGCAGGGTGGTTCTGCTCAGCTTGTTTCCTCAATTCAGTGATTCTCAGCGTTCATGGAGATGTATGCAATGGGGGAGTGTTGCATCAGAATCCCAGAAGGAGAGTATTTGTGCTCTGCAATTTGAATGAGACACATTACTGCTTTGATTTATTGCTAGTTGGGGTATTTATTTTTGTTGGAGGTTTCTAATAAAGTCAAAGGAGGTTATTCAATGACTGAGTTCAGCAAAATGGTCCGAGGTTGCAGGAGGTCAGAGCTGTAGCAGTCTTCTGGTGGAAACTTCTCCCTGTGGTCAAAGATTAGCAGGGCCCAATTACCTTGGGAGCTTGGTATCACACAGGCCTGTGTAACTATCTTTTGTCCTCTACAGCCCAGCGCTCTGTGAATCTGACCATGAACTTCTGATTACTGCAGACTCTTTGACACATCATCCTTGTGGTCCCTATCACAATAAATGCTTATCAAAAAAGTAAATTCAGGTCCTCATACGCAATCAGTACAGCACCACGATTCACCCCATACCTATGCTGGAACAGATAAATTCAACAAAAAGACTGGAATGAAACACACACGATGAAATATTTTATTTTCCCCTTTTCCTGGTTTATCCTAAATTTATATGAATAGCATTATGTTTTTATAATAATAAAACTCATTAGTTTTTCAAAGAACGACATCGCAGTCGCTCATAACAGAAAATGTACTGTGGTTTTGACGCTGGCAGTGTTTAGGGAATCTATCATTTCCGCTGGTGTTATCACAAATCAAGAAGCTAACAGAACAGCCCAGAGAACGGTTCGGTCAACTTTCTGAGAGAAGCATTCAAAGAACTTCAAAGACACGCTAAATTTGGCATAAATACATGTTTCCTTTCAGGTCAACCCTACAGAGCCCACCGCGTGCCACCCGCTGGGCTGGGTTCGGAAACTCGGAGCCCGCAGTCCAGCCCTCAGAGACACGCCTTTAAAACCAGCAGCCCTACACACCTCCTCTCCAGCGGTCCCCAGTGCTCGAGGCAAACACGCCAGCGTGCGCATGCGCCACGCCCGCCCTCTCAGCCACATTCTTCGAAAACCCAAGCACGATCCTTGGCTACTGCGCCTGCGGGAAGAAGAGGTGGAGGGGCGGGAAGGTAGGGGCGGAGCCTGATACGGGGGGTGGAACTACGCATGCGCAAAGTAGCTGCGGGCAGGAAACCGGGCGCGTGGGGGCGGGGCCGCGCGGGCGATGGGGGCGGGGCCTTCCCGGGCTGCCGCTGCCGAGCATTGTGTAGCAGGCGGGCCCCCGCGCGGCAGCGCCCTGGACCCGCGCGGCTCCTGGGAATGGTGAGCAAGGCGCTACTGCGCCTCGTGTCTGCCGTCAACCGCAGGACGATGAAGCTGCTGCTAGGCATCGCCTTGCTCGCCTACGTCGCCTGTGAGTACGCGCCGCGGTGGGCCGGAGAGCCCCATTCATTCCCCCGCGCCCGCGGCGGGGACTAGGGTACTGCGGGCCCGGCGGTGGTCGGTGTGGGGCCCCGGGGTGGCCCTGCAGCCGGTGTCCCTCTCTTCCCAGGGAGCTACTGCGTCCACCCTTTTCCACTCTTGCAGCAAAGCAGCCGGCCAACTTGGGCGCAGTCCCTTGGACGCTTAGGCCCGGGCAGGGAGACCCGGCGAGCGGGTGAAGGGGCCTTTGCCTGGATCGCGGTGACCACGGGCCCCGCGGCACGGTCACCGCCTACCCCGCGGCCCCGCAGCTGGGTAGCGCGGGACTCGGCGGTGGCACTGCTGTCCACGTCGCCCTGGGAACCGGCGAGGGTCCCGGCCGACGATTCCAGAGAGTGCCGCGCGGGGACACCCTTCTAGACATCCGCGGCCGCGCTGCCGTGTTGGTTAAGTAGGATAAAAATACTGTTGCCATTGGCAGAGTCCCCGCTCCGACTGTTTGCTCCACAGGAAAATTACTCAGCATTTAACTTTAGGGGAGCCAAGTGTTGCCAGCCCCCGCGACCGCGCCCAGGTGTCCAGGCACACAGGCACTGGGGTGTCAGGTGTCCCCCGGGGCGCGGCGGGACTTCAGCCTGGCCCAGCAGGGAGCCACAGCACAGGGGACCTGGCGGGGCGTTCCCACGGCTTTGGCTTGTGAGGTTCTGCTTTCTACCCTCACTCGCAGCCTACTGCCTGGAGAGAGGACTGACTGGAGGACCAATTTGCAGACAAGTGGTGGGTCCTTTGCTTCTTGAGAGAAGCAGAAGCTGTCCTTGATTTTTTTTATTTTTTTATTTTTTATTTTTGGGGATCTATTTGGGGAAAATATTTGCTGCTATTAATACTTTACCAAGTACCAAAATTTGACTAAAAATAGCTCCCAGCGTGAGGGGTTCATTTGAATCCTAGACATCCAGGCAGACATATACAGAAATGAAAATACTCGCTAACTGGTGGAGTTACCCAGGTCTGATTACCAGGTGAGTGGGTACTCCAGAAAACGGTTTCAGCTGATAGGAAGGCAAGTGTGAGACCCATCCTGTCTACTACAGCCCATCTGTTCCAGGAGGTGGAGCCCAGGAAATCCAAGCAGGGCTCCTGGTTGCTAGAAGTTTCAGGGATGGGTATTAGATGTGAGTAGTTTTGCAAGGAAGTAAAAACTAGCCTCAAGTGTGCATAGTCAATATTGAGAAAGAAATCTGAGACCCAAGAGAGAAAGACCATTTATGATTGAATTATTATTAATTATACAATAACATGACAATAATAATACCTAAGTTTGTTTAGTGCTTAACTGTATATGTGCAGGTATGATTCTTAGGATCATTGTCTCAATTATCTTAACAACCCTAGGAAGTAGGTACTATGTTCCTATTTTAGGAGTGAGGAAATTTAAGTTCAAGAGAGATGAGGAAATACATGATCAAACAAATGCAAACTATGGAGAGCCAAGGTTTGGTCCCTGAAATACCTGGACACTGGGGCTAGAACCCAGGTCATTGGACTGCAGATTTCAGCCTTGATTTGGGGGAAGGAGGAGAATGTCTGGTGCTTCACTTCTAAAGTTAGACCCAGGGGTTTAGAATTAATAAGGCAAGAAATTTATGGAGCCATAGAAAATTTTTCACCATTCATTCGTTCAACAAATCTTACCTAGTCCTTACTCTTGTCTCTTGCTGAACTTGGTACCAGGGCACACCAGGGAGTACAAAAACATCTAGTCTTTGCCATGATGATACAGAATCTAGACCCAGTAGCTTAATGACAGTGGTTCTCAAACTTTCTGAGTATACAGAAGAATCACCTAGAGGGTATGTTTTGTTTGTTAATTTTTAAAATATTTTTTAGTTGCAGTTGTACTTTTATTTATTTATATATGTGGTGCTGAGAATTGAACCCATTGCCTTACACACGCTAGGCAAGCACTTTTCCACTGAGCTGCAGCCCCAGCCCTTGCTCTTTTTGTTAAACACAGTTTGCTGCCTTGCACCTGAAGATTCAGATTCAGTAGGCCTGAGATGTGTTCTGAAAATTTTGCGTTTCAAATAGTTTCTTTGGGATTCTCTTGCTATGGTCTAGAGACCCCCTGTTTGCCAGGAAAGAAATGGGCATGAATTGAACAATCATCCAAAGGAAAGTTAAATTACAAACTGGCATGAAGGAAAGGAATGCATGAGAGCTTGTGAGGGACTCCTGAGTGACAGGATGAGGGATTTTTGAGTATGCACCAGAATCACCTAAAGTTGGTTTTTCTTGTCTTTTTGTTTTGTTTTATTTTTTTAAAAACAGATTGCTGACTCACATGTTAAGGTTCCCTGGGGAATCAAGGTATGAGTGGAAAATGACAAGTCTGTAGGTGTTCACAGAGGAAGTATAGAAGGTAGTATGTTCCAGAAGAAACAATATGTGCAGAGGTCCTGCGGCAGCCAAGAGCAGGGAATATTGTAGTAATGCAAAGAAGACTAGCATTGTTGGAGTGTGGATTTACAGCACAGTGATGAAGTTTTTGAGGAGGATCAGGGGCAGAGCAGACAGACCTGGAGGCCTAAGTACAGCTTACAAATTGGGTGGTCATTTTACTCAGGATGATTTTAAGACTGAGGTAGAGGCAATATTAATAATGAATGGTGATGGTAAGTGTGAGCTGCTTTGCAAGGGAAAAAGTTGTTACAGGGCTTCTCTGATTGATAATGTTTGAGGATCCTGAGGATGTAGTCTAGTCACAGTGACACCTGTGATTTCTGTATTTCTCCTTGTTAATAATCCTGCTGTCTTGTTATGAATAAAATCTCAATTTTTTAGAGAAGAAGAAGAAAACCTTGTACATTCTCCTAATTATACATATCTTCATTTTAGAAATGCCCTCTCTTTTCCTCAAGCAGAACTCAAGTTCTGTGAATCTTTCTACTTTTACGTTCTCTCCCAAGCTTCCTTGCTTACTGTTACCCAGAGTCTCCCTTCTTGCTGTCATATCGCTTCTGCACGAGGCGGTGGATGGGTGTGTGAGAAAGAGGCCATAGGCCAACTTACATTTCACTTGAATTCTTTTCCATGCCCATGTTCTTTCCTCAATGAAATTCCTAAACCTTGAGGACAGAGATTGAGTCTTCTGCATTTCAGCCTGTATAGCATTTAAGGCAGTGCCATTAATACATCAGAAGAGTTAAGTAACTACACAGTGGATTGAATCAAAATTCATGCCAACCTACTAGGAAGCTTCCAGGCAAGGATCCAACTTAAGTTACTTTTAGGGTTTTTTTGTTTGTTTGTTTTTAACACATGTATAGTTTTAAAAAATCAGATGAATCTCTGCAAGGTTTGCAGTCACATAATGTTGGCAGGGTTTGTTAGGTTCAGCAATCTCCCTGCTACTGTTTCCCCCTACCCAGAAGCAAGCACTTCACTTCTAGCTCATTATTTTGATTATTTTCATATTTCTCATTGTTTTAATGAATCATAGGGTTGGAAAATGATTGAGATCAAACTTTAGTGTTTATGTATGACTATGTAAATGCTATTCATAGTCATGATGTACATTTCTTTTTATTCTCTCTAGTGTTAATTGGCTGTTTTGGCTTTGTTTTCAATATGCTTCGCTTTCTACATACTATAACTGATCCAACTGGACACACTACCAGTTGCCCACACCTTTGCTCAGGATGTTTATAATTTTTAAGCATCAGGACATCCCTTCATTGGCACACCTTCTAGAAGGAGCTAATCCCTGGCATGAGCTCCCCTATCCACCTTGGATTGGCCCTCTGTAGAGCTCGTAGAGCTCCTTATGTTTTGCTTTTTCTTTCTTGTTTCACTCCCTGATTTAGATTGAAACAGGAGGTAAATTTTGTGGGGTTTTTTTTTGTTTGTTTAATTTTTTTAGTTGTAGATGGACATAGTACCTTTATTTTCCTTATTTATTTTTATGCGGTGCTGAGGATCTGACCCAGTGCCTCACACATGCTAAGCGAGTACTCTACCACTGAGCCACAACCCAGGCAGGAGGTAAGTTTTAAAGCTTTATCCTTGAGTATCTTTTTTGCCATCATACTTGATGGATTGATAATGTAGAATTCCAGAAAAAAGTCCCTTCAGGAATTTTTTTTTTTTTTTTTGAGGTTACTAGAGACTGAACTCAGGGGTACTCGACCACTGAGCTACATCCCCAGCCCTATTTTTTTGTGTTTTTACGTAGAGACAGGGTCTCACTGAGTTGCTTAGCACCTCACCATTGCTGCGGCTGGCTTTGAACTCGCGATTCTCCTGTCTCAGCCTCCCTAAGTGCTGGGATTATAGGCTTGCGCCACCACACTTGGCTCCCTTCCAGATTTTTAAGGTATTGTTCCATTACTTTCCAGCCTCTAATATTGTTGAGGATTTTCAAGCCAGTCCTTAGATTGTGGGCTCTGTGTGCCCCTGGTAGTCATGATTCACTACCCATTTCCATTTCCAGCCCTCTGCCCCTGCTTTTTTTTTGGTGGTGCTAGGGATTGAACCCAGGGTCTTATGCATGTGAGGCAGGCACTCTAACAACTGAGCTATATCTCCAGCCCCTGCCCCTGCTTTTTGATAGCACCGCCTTCCTCACCCTCCGTGCTCGGGGGCCTTGTGTAATTGCTGTGCCCAGAAACTGAACAGACCTGCTGAGCCTCACCTCTGGGCCCTACATGGTGCTGTGGGTACAGGTTGTCCCTATGGTTTTCTTTCCCTCTGGTCTGGTGGTGATGGTACTCAGCGTGCAGAACAGCCTCCCATTTGTTCCAGTCCACTGAAATAATCTTAAAGAGTAAATCTTGTTTTCAGCCTCTGAGGGTTCTCTGGCAGCTGGTTGCTACAGCTTAACAAAGCCTGCCCTGATATATCCCTAGCGTTGAGAAATGTGGAGGTAGGACTGGTGTATTTTATCTAGCACACTAGACATTTTTGAGCCCTTGCAAATGAGAAACATATTCAGTACTGAGACTATTTTTGAAATACTTGATTATTCTCCCCACTGCCGCCCCCTGCATTTTTTCTTTCTGTGGAACTACTTGTGTTAGTTGGCTTTCTGTTGCTGTGACAAAATACCTGAGAAAATCAACTTAAAAGGAGGAAAAGCTTGCTTTGATTCCTGCTTTCACAGACTTCATTCTGTGGTTGCTTGTCCCTGTTGCTTTGGACCTGTGGTAGCACAGTATGTCATGTCGGGAGTGCATGATGGAAAGGTTCACCTCATCATGACCAGAAAACAAAGAGACAGGAAGGGACTAAGGTCCCAATATCTGCTGCAAGGACATGCCCAGTGAACTAACTTGTACTAGATTCTACCTCCTAAGAATTCCACCACTCCAGTAATGCCATAGGCTAGTGACCACACCTTTAGCACAAGGGCTTTTGGGGGATGGACACTCCAGATCTATAAACTACAGCACTACCATATTCTGATGTAGAATTGCCTGGACCAATTTTTTATTTTCTAATTTTTAATATCTTAAACTGTAGCTTTACTTTCTTAAAACATCCTTATCTTTGTATTTATTTGTATCATCCAGTTTTTTAATTTTATTTTTGCTATATTTTATCATTTACAATCATTCTTTTCTGTTCTCTGAATAAAAAAAAATGTAGTCCTTGCTTCATGGTTGAATTCTTTTAATGATAGTTTTGTTTGCTGACTTTTTTCTGAATAGTTTCTTTCTTACAGGTTGCTTTCTTCTTTCCTGAGTCTCCTCAGATTGTCTGCTCATGTTTTAAGAGTGGGGGCCCCCAGAGATGATGGAGAACACTCACTGACTGTGAGCTTCATCATTTCTTGTTGAAGCTTTCCACTCTCAGTGCTGTAGTTCTTCCTGGGGTGTCATGACTAGACTCTCCCTGGCCTCTGCTGGATGAGGAGGACTGGCTGTCCACATGCTAGAGCTCAGTGGAAAGAGGACTTCAGGCCCGTGCCGCACCCTGCTTGTCCCAGTTGAAATGGGGCTCCTGGATCTGGAGATGGAAGTGTTGGTCTTCTGCCAGGGCAGGACCTAGAATTGAAGTTTGTCCTACTTCTTATTGTCTTAGCTGCCCGCTCATCCCATGCAGGTATGCCAGGCCACACCAGTTCTTGTCCCTTTCTGGGTATGAATTGGCTATTCTCACTACTTGGGTCCTGTATTCTTCCTTTGCCCTTATCCATGTTCTTTCTGCCCTCTAGCAGCATTTCCTTTTTCCTGTTTACAGATTTATTCTTTAAACAAGAACAAAAAACTTAAAGGAAAAAAAAATTCTGCCATTCCATAGAGTTGAGATGTTATCTTTTCACCCTCAGCTCTTGAAAGCTAGAGTTGTGACATTCTTGAACTTTTTACCGAATTTTACTTCGGTAAAATTCTTGAACTTTTTCGTGTATCATGGGGTTTTTATTGTAATGACATCTTAGGTGGGTACCTTTCTTTCCTGTCACTGTTATTCTGCTGAAAAGAAAAGATATAAAACCCCAAAACTATATAAAAGAATGTTTTATGTGCATTGACTTTGTGCTTATGATCACAGATTTCAGACTTCTTTGTGGTTGGGATGTTTGTTACAATACAGTTTTGTCCTTTATATATAATCCACACTCACATGACCAGAAGCCACCCTCACAAATTTACTTGAGAAACATTTCCTGGCTGGCTCCCCTGGAAGATAAGCATTGAATGAGACATCATCAGGACGTCAGCAGACTATAGGGATAAAAGGTAGCTAAAAACAAACTACATCAGTGATGTATCCAGACTCACCCAAGTGTGAGAATCAACCTGGGTTTGTTGGATACAGGTTCCTGGAGACCTCCCCATGCCTGCTCCATCCAGCCTGGCAGTTACACGTGAAACCTGGAAATGTTTTGAACCTTCAACATTTGATTTTGAAAAATTCCATACATATTTTCTGCCCTTTCTTTTGAAAGAATTCAGTGAACACCCAGAAAGCCCTCCACCTGGATTCACCAGTTGTTTACATTCTCCACATTTGCTTTTTCTCTCATTTATATATATATATTTCATGTGTACTTTTTTGGTTGAAATGTTTGAAAGTTAGAGTCATAACACTTTAAAAATTTTAACATATGGGGCTGGGGTTGTGGCTCAGTGGTAGAGCGCTCACCTAGCGCAGGTGAGGCACTGAGTTTGATCCTCAGCACCACATACAAATTAATAAATAAAAATAAAGTTATGATTAAAAAGTCAACCTTTAAAAAAATTTTAACATATGAACCTGAAGAATACAGGCTTTCTTCTATATAATCTAATTACCATTATCACACCCTAGAAATCAACATAAATATCATCTAAGATATAGTCCATATCTTATTTTTTTCATTTATAACATAAATATCTTTTGTACCCTGTGTTTTTTTTTGTTTTTATCATTTTAAATCTAGTATCCAGTCAAGATTTACATGTTGCATTTCATTTGATTACTATGTCTCTTAAGTAAGTTTTTTTAGCTATAATAGTGTTTTATTTCCTCCAGAACATTTACTTTAAAAAAATAACAACAACAAAAAAACCCAGCTCAGTTATTCTAAAACCATCCTGCGTTCTGTATTTATCTGATTGTTTCCATGTGATTAAATTTAGCTAAATATTTTTAATAATACTACTTGTTAATTATCATTACATCATGGGATGTGCAGGGTTAGGGTGGCCCCACTGCTGACAGTGCTTAATTTGAGGCCCTGGAAGGGGTGGCCTTCATGTTGCTTCCTTATCTGTGTGTGTGGGGGGGGGGCTGTCCGTCTCCGGGGCTCACTACTACTGAGCTATATCCCCAGCCCAGCCCTCTTTTATTTTGAGACAGACTCTAAGTTGCCCTGGCTGGCCTCGAACTTACAGTCCTTCTTCACCATCCTTAGTAGCAGGGATTACAGGTTTGCACCACCATGTCCAGCTACATTGCTTCATTTTAAAGGTGCATTTTCCTATTACATACTCTGCATGGTGATTCTTGAGACTATGTGCACATATATCTTCTCCACTTCGTGCATTCAGTGCAGTCTGTGCATTGGCAGTCCTTGCCTGGACCACTTTTTATATTGGACATTGCAACTGGTGATTTTCAAATTTAGTAAATCCTTTTATGTTTACGGTCATTCTT